>CAJQUW010008473.1:0-13424 GCA_907163375.1 Prostheceraeus crozeri | reverse complement strand
CCGTACATCCACTCATGGACTCCTAGATAGTTAAACAGCACCTGGACGGATAGGTCATAATTCGCCAATCCCAACCACGGCGGATAAGACTAACTCAGATTCACGCAGTTACTGTCTTATGTGCAGTGAAGTAAACTTAAAATGGTAAAAGAGATCTGCTATTTTGTAATTATCGAGATCATCACGGGTCATGAAAAGATATGATATTAAAAGATAGATATAAAGATATGAAGCTGCGTTATGTTACTTATTCTCGATGAAACACAAGGAAAGACTGTATAAATATTCCCAATGCTCTATACTGAAAATATAGTGTATGGAAAACAATTACGGAAGAACAAGTCATTTTATCCCATCAGTTTTTTTTATTGCTCACTTTTGCAATTTTTCGGTCGGAACCAAGTGGTTCTTCTGGTTTTATTGTTGAAGCATCAATCGTCAGATTCGTGGTCAATCCTTTCATCATGGTATTAAAAAATCTCGGTACATATATGAAACACCTTGTGACCATGGGTACACATGTCAAGTTCCAAATATCATCGGAGAAAACGACTCATCATTGCGTATTCTACAATTTGATGGAAGAGTTGCGTTGCTTGTGGACTGAAGCAAGGCAGTCCTCATCATGGCATTGCTTTGGCAGTCTCCTGAAAAACGCAGAAGGAAAAGAGACACACATCTGAACGTGAAATCTGTGTGGATTGATGAGACCTGTCCACGGGTTAACAGTGTTGTAGAAAAATCCAATATGCATCAACGCAGGAATATTAGCTGGCACTCGACTCTAGACATCATCTACTGTCGCGAGTTTTTTTTCTGGTTATCTCGGCACTCTCAGATTGCTTTACACAAAGATTCACATTTTGTTGTGTTCAATGTATCCTGCAAAGGCACCACAGACAAACAAGACTGTGGCTTGCTCACTAGTGGTTGAGATCATAATCCATGTTCAAGCGCCCCACTTAACGATCAGCTAGATAGAAGAAAGGCGATAGGGCGCTCTCCCATTGAATAATTCTATTCTCACTTTCCAGCCGATCATTGCGAAGCTTCCCAATCTCTTACTTGAGGTGGATGATGTCTATTCGGTCAATAGAAGGGCGCGGTGGAGAGGTAAGACGTGGGTTGCTTGTTTTTCTCCATCCGCAATCCTTCTATATGAACGGAATGACAACTCCAGCCACCTCAATAACGCAGCTAGAAGCAATCCTAAATCACTGTATTCTATATCTACGCCTCAACCATTATCCACTCCTCACTCCAAAAACCCCACTAAGAACACGCTCAATACCACCCACCCCACACCCCCTCTACACCCCCCCCCCCCCCCTCCCCCCCCCCCCCCCCCCCTCCCCCCCCCCCCCCCTTTTTTTTTTTTTTTTTTGTCTGTGTTATTTTTGGTTATGTTTTTTTTGCGTTTGATTTTTTTTGGCTTTGTTTCTTTGTTTTTTTGTTTATTTTGGATTTTTTTTTATTGTGTGTTGTTGTGTTTTGTTTGTTTTTAGTAGTTTTTTGCAGTAGTTTGCATTGGGAAACACTGGAACAGCCGTTTTTTTCAGTAACCTCCAATTTTCGTTTTGAAAGATCGGTTCTCTTCACACGGTTTTTGTTTGGTAAATCCGTGACGCTCTTCTAAGCGTAATCTGGTGTGTATGAAATGTCGAGAACACAAGGGATAGGAATGCTTTGTGGGGGCTTAAAGTTTTCTCCTGGGATTTCTGGATATCCACAGTCCGGAAGTCTTCGGGTTCATTTAGGGGATAAGGCATGATAACAGAAATTCTTGCTCATTTTCTGAGTCGGCATCGAGGCCACTGCGACAACCATTATGCCGAGCATCTATTTGGGCATGACTCTCTAATAATATAACTCTATGAACGAACACCGTAGCAATAGAAAAACTGAGCAGTTAGCAAAAATCCTTTCAACAGTCCGGCCGTGGTTGCTATAACATAGAGTGCAGTGATTCATTGACTGACATCTAATAATGATGCGTTGTGACTGGTGAAACAACACAAATAGATTTAGGAAAAGGATCTTTTTATCAATTAATGAATAATTATCTACGAAGACAATGATCTTCCAAATTGAGATAAGACAAAAAAATGATTCTCATGAAGAAGTAAAAATTTGAAATTTAAAAAATAACAACAGATATGAATATGACTCCAAATACTAAACTTAGTGAAAGAACAATTGATCTTAAAAAAAGCTGGGGGGCGGGGAGGGGAGGGGTGGGGGGGGGGGGGGGGGGGATAGGGGGGGGGGGGGGGGGGAGGGGGGGGTATGATCAGATGCTGGATAATGATTGCAGACCTAGACGCTCATATCACCACCACCTGCAGTGAAGATATCTGACGTCCGATCTACGCGGACACAACGAAGCAATGAATCAGTCCGCCGTGGTTGGTATAGCGCAGACAGCATAATTCATTGACCTATCCGTCCAGGTGCTGTTAACTATCTAGGAGTCCATGATCCAATCCATTAGCAAGCAGGCAGCTCAACGCATTGGTAGTCTCTGTCGTGCCAGCAGCTATCTTCCACCACAGACTGTCTGCTATCTTTACAAGTCCACTATTCGTCCTCTGATGGAATATTGTTGTCATCTGTGGGCAGGCGCCCACAAACGCATCTTAACCTCCTTGAACGGGTTGAGAAAAGTGTCAAGAATCTCATGGGTGAAAAATTTGCTAGCAAGTTGCAGCCGCTCTCCGTCAGACGGGATGTTGCTTCACTCAGTCTCTTCTACAGGTACTATTTCGGTAGAAGCAGCTCTGCAGTAAATGAGTGCGTACCCAAACCTAAGATCTTCTCCAGAAGCACACGCAGAGATAATGCACTCACATGCTATCATGTGAGCTTAGAACGCGCACGCACTGTGAGTCGCTCGAAAAGCTTTTTTGTTCGCACGGCACAACTTTGGAATCAACTTCCCCGGACCACTTTCCCTGACCAATACAATCTTGATACTTTCAAGAGGCGTGCGAATAGGTTTCTGATGGGGACAGCTTAATCAGATTAGAAGATCTGTTTTTTTATTTTATTTTATTTATTTAAAATAATGCAATTTTTACTTTTCATTGAGTAAACACCCCTAGCTTCGTCTCATGGCTCAGCTCTAGTAAGGGGTGGAAAAAAACAGTAAAAAAGAGATTGTTTTTATCTGAAGTTGACTAGAATGGAAAATTGACTTCAAGGTCGCGGCACATCCGGGGGAACTAAGTTGGGGCATTGAACCACCAATGAAAAAGCTTATAATTGCACATTTGACATGGATTCTAAATAACCAAATGATTCAGCCCCTCCTGGTTTTTTGGGAAAAAATAAAAAAAAAAAAAAAAAAAAAACCAAAAAAGGTTGGGTTTTTGACAGTGTAAAAATCCTTTTGAACTGAAAATGCCGTGCGATTTTTGTTGTGCCACTATTGTGTATTGCATGAATCTCTAGCATTTCCGTTCTAGATTATGTTCATTGTTATCTATTTCTATGGTTGTCAGTGTGCTGCACGGCTGGGACTCGTCAGCTGTTATTCACAAAAATCAGCTTTTATCAAGCGGGAAATTGGAAAGCCGTCTCGACCCGGGAAAAGTCGTTGAATTATTGATTTTTATCCACGTGACTGATTTTCGGTTTGATCAATTGTCGTCTGACTTAGCAACATGCTTTTGTGTAATCAACAACAAGCACAGTTTCCTTTCTATAAATAGCTCGCAATATGGCAGTTTCTGTGGACAAGAATAAATGCATTGGATTGAATTGGTCGAATCTGAACTTAGAAAATCAATCATTCACAAGAATGTAATTGCTTGAAGCATTAAGTTAGTTAGTTAGAAGTGTTTGTATATTGCTTTAAAATGGGAATAATACAAATCAGGTTGCACGATGAGATACCACAAAGTAAAAAATCATTTGTTCATTAACATTTGCACATAAAAGGAAAAAAGGAGGTCAGAGTAAAACTTTGAACCGACATAGTGGCACACGAAACTTCTGTACATGACATAAGGGGAAGTCCTTGTGCGGTATGTTAGCACTGAGGAGATGATCAGAGGCAGATTGCAGATTCCTTAGTTCCATAACTTCTCTTGAACAGGCTAGACGAACGCTGATAAAGTTCATCACTTCGACATGAGCTACGACCACCCAGTACTGCTGTATTCATTGTAGATGATCCCTGTGTCTCTCTCCACAACAAATTCCAATGGCCAAGGAAACTGGGCAACAGGTATTCCATCAAGGATCGAATGATGTTTCAAATACCAAATGGAGGTCATCTTGGGAGATTTTAGGGGTTTGATCGCCGAAGAATGTGAAGTCTTTGACAGCATTTTTTGCCAATATATTCAATATGAGTGCTCCAGTCATCAGTCTGTTGTCTCAGGTGTATGCCAAGTAGCTTCATGTCTGACACTCGTGATTGACTCCACTGTGAAATGGCTCAGGAGAATCGGGCGACGAGTAGACTAACATGGGAACTTCGATTTATTCGTATTCATGCACAAATAATTCCTTGAGTCACCAAGTTTTTGAAAAGTTTCTTATCTCTTCCTCATTGATGGCCTTCAGAAATACAGTCATGATCATCGATTGAATAGGTAATACTCCAATTTCACGTTGGTCTGCGTACTTTTGTTACTGTGCACAATGGTGATGAATTAAGCCCTTGTAGCTCGTTTAATACTTATGACAGGTCAGAAAATACTCGGCCCGAGATCACGGACCATCTCGAGGAAACTCCCATCTCCATATTGTACAGAGCTTTTCGAGCGTTCGCCGCCTATAACCCCCCCCCCCAGGGGGGAGTTTTTTTGGGAATTTTGGGGGCCCGTACGGTTTTCAATAATAGTTTTGGAGCCATCTTATAAAATCAGCCGGGGGGGGAAGTTCACTTTTGTGCCAACTTTTGAATTGCTAGACTATGTCAATTCGAGGTCAAATGCAGTTGTGACAGATTCAAAAACTTATGGAATGCAGACCACCAAAGTTTGAAATAGTCATCGTTACTGCCGAGGTCAGCAGAATGAAGGCATGCTTAGCAGTTGCTGTTGTCGTTGAAGCATTTTCTACGGAAACCATGTCTCAAGCTCTGGGCAAATGTCTATAAAACAAAGGACGCAGGTTTTCCAAGTACAATCGTTTCCCAGAAGTTTGGCAAGTAGTTTGACAGTAAGCGTGATTTAAAACGCATCTTATCAATGGTTGGAGGCGAACACTTTTGGGAAATAGCAGCAATTGACCCCGTTCTTCCATTTCATGGGAACAACTTTCGTTTCAATTGAGACTTTTGAAATATGTACATGTCAAACGTTCTGAGATTGCATCAGCCAAGAGAATTTGAAAATTTTTTGTCTCTGTATGGCTCCGCATCCCCTAGATGGACTTCACAGTGGCTGTGTGCAAGCAGATTTTGTACTCTTTGCCGTCGAAAATAAAAATGTTCCAATCTTTTATTGCTTAGGCAATTGTTCGTTGGCACAAGTTTGAATTTCTTAGTGCCGTACGTGAATTACCCTCAAAATAACTGTCGTTTACTACCTGTCCGTTTATACGCGAGACTACGAATGTCTTTATCACCGACTTGATGCGATCAGGGAATCCAGTTGTACTTGGATTTCTTCTTGCTACATGCTTGAGAAACCGACTAGATTCCCATAAACCATTAGTTGAACTCATCAGTTTGTCCGTCCAGATCTTCTTGGCTTTGTTATCTTCGGTCTTTGCTTTTTTGCTTCAAGTGATTGAATTAAATTTTTGTGTTAGTTAATTGTGATAATTGTCAGTTGTGGATTTGTTGGTTTGATTGTTTGGAGTCAGTGCTTGGGTGGTTGTATATTCTTAAATTGATATAGTAAAAAGAGTGGGGGGTTGGTGTGTGTGTATTGAGAAGGTGGTTTTATTGGTTTTGGTTAAAAGGATTGTGTTATCTAATGTGGGTTATTTGTGGTGTGGGGTTTATACTATTGTGGTCTGGGTGTGATAGTACATTGGTTTGCGGTGTATAGATATATAATTTGTGGGGTGGGGTGTCTGATTGGTGCGGTGTTATTGTGGGTAGGGGTGATTATTTGTAGAAATATATGAATTCTGTGTTAAAGCTATGTGTTTTGTATGATAGTTGGGTTATTTTTCATGTTTTCTAATTTTTATGTTGGTGTTTTATTCTGGTTTCTTTAATTGTTGTGTAGACAAATAGTATTTATATTGAGATTTTGGTTTAGAAATCAATTATACATTGTCTAAGTTGATTAATCTTTGTTAATAAATTTGTTAATTTAAGAGCGACATTGGGGGGTGGGCGTGTTTTGGGCAGTGTGGTTTGGATGAGTGGAAGCAAGTTGTGGGGGTTTTGGAGCTGTTTTTTGGTTTTGTTGAGTTGGTGTGTTTTGAATAGTTTGGGAGGTATATTATAGTGTGTGGTTTTTGGGGTGGGTGTATAATAAATTTTGTGAAAAAGATATGTGGGTTGTTATATGTCTCTAATTTATAAAAGTATTGAGATTTGTGTTGTATAAATTTGGGGGTTTTTGTTTAATTATTGTAATCTCTTTCTTCTATTGTTAATTTTATTTAGTTTGGTGGGGAAAGGTGTTTGGGTTGGCGAAATTTTTTTTATTAAATTATTTTTGGTCTGTGTTTTAGGGATTTTGTTTTGTGGTGTGATAATGTTTTGATAATTTAAATTGGGGATTGCAAATCTTGTGGTGTATCATATGCTTGTTGAATTCTGAAAATCTTGTGTATTGGATATTTTAGCTTCTTGTTTGTTTTGGGTGTGATGTTTGGGTTGATTGTATCTGTTGGATTGGTTCATTTAAATATTGAATTTGTGAATTTGGAGGGGTTGTTGGTGTAAATTTTTTTTGTTGGGGATTTTGGTTTTTGATTAAGTTTGAATTGTGGGGTGGTGATATGTGATTTATTTTGAGGATTATCAAAATTGAGATTATCTATGTGTGTGTGGTAATGTGTAGAATTGGTTTTGGAAATTGAATATTCGGCTATATATTGTTATTCATTTGTGGTTGGGTGTCGATTAGTGGGTTTTGGATTGTGTGTTGTTTGAAAATCGTTATTGATAAAATTTTGTGTGCGTGGTTAATGTTCAATATCGATGATTTTTGGTTGTGTAATTTTGGGTTTTTTGTATGATTGTGGTGATAGATATATATGCTATTATATATAATATGTGGGGTGTTGGGTTATTTATATTAGAAATTTTGTGTTGTTAAGAAATTAATTATTTGTGTTGGTTTGGCTCATTGAAATAATATATTAGGCTATTTGTAATTTATTGGAATTTGATTAAAATTTATTGGGAGGTGGGTGTGTTAAATAAAAAAATAAATTTGAGGTTTGATTTGGGTTAGTGGGTGTTGTGATTTTGCGGGCTGGGTATGGTAATATTGCTGATTTGGAGTGTGGTTGGTGATATATTGTTAATTTATTTTGATTTGGGTGTGGTTGGTTGGTTGGTGTGTGTTAAGTTGTTTGAATTTGAAGTTCCTGTATAGAAATTTTGCATTGTTGGGTGTGATTGTTTGTTGCTGGTTAAATAATATTTTGAGAAAAATATAAATTGATTTGTTCTTGAGCGTGGATATTTTTGTGGGTCTTTGTGGGGGTGTGTTATATTTTTGTTGGGGTGTTGGAAATATTATTTGGTTGTGTTGAATTTTTGTTGTTGAGAGGATTGATATATTCTTGGGTGTTTGTGTGGGTTTTTCTGTGGTGAAATAGTAGTATAAGTATTGTAGTGTGTTTGGATTTTGGTAGAAATGTGTTGAATATTGTAAAAATTGGTAGGAAGCGTTTTTTGGCGGGGTACTAGTATTTTGGATTAGAAATTTGTGTGGTAATGGTTGGAATTTATGATGGGCTGTGGTAATCTAAATATGTATTGAAATTAATTGGCTGGTTTAATATTGTTTGTATTGTTGAGGCAATTGGCGATAATTGGGGTGTTGTGATGTGGGAACATTAGTTTTGTGATAATTGGGGTGTGGGAGTTATGTGGTGTGTGAATGTTTTTTTTATTTTATGGGGGTGAAATGGGTTTTGGTGTTTTAGTATTTGTAGTTGTGTAGATTGTTGATATTGTTGATGTTAATTTTATTGTTGTTGGTGGTCTGTGGACTCTGGGTTATTTTTTTTGTCGGTGTCTATTTTTATTGTGGGTGTGCTTGGTAAATAAATTGGGGTACTTGTTGTGTGGGGGTTGGGTATTTTAGTTTGGGGTGGGTCCAGTCTCTCGTCGTGGTTAGGCTTCCAACGATCCCCTGATTAATGCTTTTGCAAGGGGTGTGATCCATTCTTGACGTTGATATGGAAACACATCGCACTCACGGATGTGTGAGAAATGAGGTAGCTGAGGCAACTTGAAAACTTAATGCAGCAGAGACGTCGACATTCGTGACATCTCGTCGTTGAACAAAGATTTCCAATCGACGAGGCCAACATTATAATACAGCGTCTCAAGGTGAGATTGTCTCATATCGTATAGAGCATGCCAGCTCATGATCTTTGAATGCGTACCTGCTATTGCTCAGCGTCAGCACATGATCCAGTTTGTGGTCACCGATTACCAATCGGGGCAATCGTATGGTAAACAATTTTCATGATTTGTAAAACGGTTGGATAAACTGTTTTTTTTCTGATACAAAAACAATGGTCGTGAACGTTTCTCGAGTCTCGTTGGCATTCTCTTCACAATATCTGTAAGTGAGTACTATTCTCTACAAAGTGCCTTGCATCCTAGGTTATCAAATTGACTCGAATGAAATCTCCAAATACTAATGGATGATACTGGGGATTTTCAACGAGGAAACTGTCCAATCAAAGTAACCAACCAGTCATCGAATTTGTCTTAAATTGAAGGGACTGCGATATTGAGTGGTGCGGATATAAAATACAGATGCGATGATAACAAAACGACTTCAAGTCAAGTACAATACTTTCAACGTCTGCCGGGGGGGTCATCAGGACTGTTATCGATTTACTTCGGAAATTGATATTATCTCGTACGTATACTGCCACGCCTACACAAGTGCCTCGACGGAACACTGCGATCTGACCTGCGACACTGTAATACTCTGGGAATCTGAAATAATGCGCGGATTCCACTGACGAAATTCAGCCACGTTTCTGTTATGCCGATGATGTTCGGGGATTTTCAAACTGTACAAGCAACATTTAAATTCACGTTCACAATTTTGGGAGGAGCAAAGAAACGCGAGCATTAACTATAGCATAAAATTTGGGCATGGGAACAGGAGTTCGGGTAAAAACTCTTAATGAGATCAATCCGAAACTGACATTATTGCACTCGTTGTGTTTGATCTTCCACATCTTCGCGCCGTTTTCGCGGCACTTCTTGGAGGATTCTTCAGCAGTGATTTTCTATGTCATTTCTTTGTCTGATAGGTGTCAAATCAGGCTTACGTATGCACTCTTCCAGGAATTTGAATTTTTCAGTTCTTTAGAATTCGCAGCATGGACGATCTTAGTCTGAGTTGGTGCATTTGAACCTGGAGCAGTCTCGATCCATTCCTCTTAATCTTCCCAACTCTTGAAACTTGCGAAACATCAAAGGATGAATCAAGACAGCCGAGCTCTCTTGCAATGTCCTTGATGGCTTGCGTGTCATGTGACCTTCTTTCTTCGACTGTGCCTTCGGGCTTTTCGGGAATTCCCGCTATAATCAAGAACTCCCTTTTCCTGAGCCTCTGTTCTGCTTCTTCGATTAATTCTTCTCGGAATGCTTCACGAGTAGCCTGAAGCTCATTGCATGTCGCTTTCAAATTTTCGTACTCTTTCTTGATTTCATGCACGCTTGACAGAACTGACTGAAGTCGATTTTTCGATACAGTGCTCCACCTTTGTTCGACCCTTGTCTCGCGTAAATCCCTGGGTAGGTCCAGTCCTCTTTTATCCATTCCTTCCGGTTTTGTGGACCAGGGAGGGGCATCCACACCTTTTGCCTTCATGTCGGCGGTTATTGTCGCTGTCCAGGTCTTCTTCGGGCGGCCTCTACCTCTTCTTCCTACCACTTGCAGACGTGATGCTTTCTTAAGGGGATGGCTCTCTCCGCGACGTTGCACATGACCAAACCATGACAGCCTTCTTGCTCTTGCCACTTCTTGAATAGGGGCTATTTCCACATTAGATCTTATTTCTTCTTGGTCTTCCGATCCAAGCGTGTGTAGCCCAGCCAATCCACTTAGCATCCGCATCTCCGCCCACGTGAAGCTTTGCCTCATCTGTCTGAGAGTGGGCCCAGCACCTCAGAACCAAAGGATTGCTGGCATGCTCATAGAGGAGTTAACTTCGCTCTTTATTTCATTGGCATCCTTCTGTCACACAGCACTGGAGTCAGTCTCTTCCATGTGTTCCAGGCCGCAAGTACTCGATTGTGCAACATCACCTGCGCTGTTCACCTCAGTATTGACCATGGACCCCAGATATTTAAACAGTCCACACTCATTCACCGGCTGACTCTCTGAATCTCATTGTTGTTCTTCTGTGGGTCGGAACGACAGATATTGGTCTTGGAACGGCTTACCCTCAGGCCTTACTCTCAAATGCTCTCCTCCATGATTCAACCTTCGCTCTACATTGATTGACTGATTCCAAATATTACGAGATCGTCGGCGTTTATACATATCCCCAGGACACCTCTTCTGCATTCTTGGAAATTTCGGCATTTATTACGATGAAGAGGAAAAAGGGCTTTAAAGCTGAGCCATGATGTAGCCCAACAGAGACAGGAAAGGCACGGCTTTCACCTTGTTTAACATCTCACTGCAGTTGTGATGTCCCTGTACATGTCTGTTATTAAAACGGATTGATAGGTAGCACTCCGGGTTACTCCAGATGTGAGGAGACAATTCCATATCAGCTTCCTTGGGACTGTATTGTAGGCTTTTCGAGATCAACGACCACTGCGTGGAAAGGCTTATTCTTTCTCTCTGAATGCCTCCATCGCCATTCTCAGACAAAATTGTGGGTTCTGTTGTGGCCAAGCTCCTGGGTCTGAAGCCAAATTGATTGTTATCCAACTCAATAAGATCACGAAGGACGCTTCTCCAGAATCTACATGGTGTGACTCTGAGGAAACTTGATACCGCGGATTAGTTTGCCAAACATCTTGATGGTCTCCTTTACCCATGTGAAGATAGGTGTAAATAAACTTTTCCGCCAACGCGTCGGTATCCTTCCGATGTCAGTATTTCATTGAAGAGGTTACACAGAAGGTCCAAGCCGTAGTCCCCATGCACATGAAAAACTTCAATAGGAATGTCTCCTGTCCACAACTTTTACCCCGGATCTCACTTTTTTTTTTTTTTTTTTTTGTATTTTTTTTTTTTTTTTTGTTTTTTCTTTTTTTTTTTTTTTTTTTTTTTTTTTTTTTTTTTTTTTTTTTTTTTTTTTTTTTTTTTTTTTTTTTTTTTTTTTTTTTTTTTTTTTTTTTTTTTTTTTTTTTTTTTTTTTTTTTATTTTTTTTATTTTTTTTTTTTTTTTTTTTTTTTTATTTTTTTTTTTTTTTTTTTTTTTTTTTTTTTTTTTTTTTTTTTTTTTTTATTTTTTTTTTTTTTGTTTTTTTTACTGTTATTTTTTTCTTTTTTTTTTTTTTTTTTTTTTACTTTTTTTTTTTTTTTTATTTTTTTTTTTTTTTTTTTTTTTTTTTTTTTTTTTTTTTTTTTTTTTTTTTTTTTTTTTTTTTTTGTTTTTTTTTTTTTTTTTTTTTTTTTTTTTTTTTTTTTTTTTTTTTTTTTTTTTTTTCAGTTGCTAGCCACTTAACCCCTCTTGTATCATCTCCACTGGACCCTCAACAGCCAGCTCCAAGCAGGGGGGATCTCTTCATGCGCCTTGTTTGATTCAACAGGGCTTGTAGTAGTTTGCCAGCGCTGTTTGTTCCCACTTGCCGTTGTTAGATAATGTGACCCGAATCATCCTTGAAGAAGAAACCTTCATAATTGTCACATTTCTCGCTTTATCTCCTCTCGCAGTTGCATACGGTTGGTACACCATCTTTTCCCTTCTCGGGTACCCAGCTTTGGTAAAGCTCTTCCGTTTTGATCATATTTAGCCTTGGCCACCGCTGCTTTAGCCTGTCTCTTTGCGAGCCTGTAAGCTTCCTTGTCCTTGATGACGGGACCTTGCATTTCTTTTTAATGGCCTCTTTCTTGTGGCTGACGGTTGCTGCACTTTCACTCTGCCACACCAGGTTTCCAAATTACTAAATTTTCGCCCTCCTAGTGGATGCCGAGGTCGTCTTACAGCTTCCGTCAAAGTTCTCGTAGACCATCCCAATCGCTAGTTCGTCTCGTTCCAGACATTCCGACCATAGACGGCATCAACAAACTTCTGACAGGACATCTTGCTCCTTAAGAGCCCAAATTGCACCTGCGAATAGCCACTTTGGGGTTTGGATTTCCTTCTCCTCCTATGAGAGAAATTCTAATGACAGGTCTGTGTTGATGGTCACTGCTTCGCCCGGGACAACTTTTACAGTTCCTTATCGAGCCATTGGATGCCACGATTATTTACCAACACGAAAATCAATCATGCTGTGTGCTTCTTCCGCCCGTATGTAGGTTGATAAGATGGGAATCACGTTTCCGGAAAAAAGAAAAGAGTGTTGCCCAAGACCAAGTCATAGGCGTGAGCAAACTCAAGAATTCTTCACACCATCCTTCGTATTCTCCCGAAGCCATAGCACCATGGCATCGTATTCCATCAGCACCGGTTACCACAGGACCGTTTTAAAATCTCCACCAATGATAGAGGCTCATTCACCATACTTCAGAATAGTATTCTCGAGGGGGACTCATAGAAACGACTCCTCTTCACCTCTAACGAGGGGTGACCGGCTTGTCGGAAAGCATATGTAGACACAATCTTGTACAACTTACCGTCGAACCAGTCACCAGCGTCATCGTCATTGACCCTGTCACTACCCTTCTTATGTCAACAATAGATGTCCAAAGCTTCTCTTCGAGTATTATTACCAACGCGTTAGCTTAGTACCGCCACCTGAGGTAGAACAACTTGAAGCCGAGACCAAGACTCTCGTCCACTACCACTCCAACGTACCACTGGACGATGCCAAGTCTACTCTACTCCGCCCTCAATTCGTCCGCGACTTCGATGCCTCTGCCGTCATGGATACAACATTCCACGTCGCGAAAAATTCATTGATTGCACTGCAACTTCTCACTAACACCGGGTGGTTTAGGCGCAGCGCGTCGCTTTGCGGGGGAACCGCCCCTAGCATTAATCGGAAATCTATTAGAGGACATTAATCATAAATTGTAAAACTGGCGCGATTTTTTTTATGGCCGAATGGCCTTCTGACGCAACCATTTCTGTTGGTGGTTGGTCCCATAGCCTTGTGGGACTGAGTATTGTACCTGAGTACTGTG
>CAJQUW010008472.1:0-145578 GCA_907163375.1 Prostheceraeus crozeri | reverse complement strand
AATAAACAAAAAAATAAGAAAAAGAAAAGAAAGAAAAAATGAAAGAAAAAGAAAAAAAAAGAAAAAAAAATAAAGAAAAAATAAAAGAAAAAAATAAAGGAGATAATAAGAAAAGAAAAAGAAAAGAAAAAATAACTGAAAAAATTACTGAAAAATCGCTGAAAACTAACTGAAAAAATAACTGAAAACTAACTGAAAACTAGCTGAAAACTAGATGAAAACTAAATGAGAACTGACTGTAAACCAAGTGAGAACTAACTGAAAGCTAACTGAAAAATAACTGAAACTAGCTGAAAACTGACTGAAAACTAACTGAAAACTAACTGAAAACTAACTGAAAACTAACTGAAAACTAGCTGAAAACTAACTGAAGGCTAACTGAAAACTAACTGGAAGCTATATCTGAAAACTAACTGGAAGCTATATCTGAAAACTAACTGAAAACTGACTGAAAACTAACTCCAAAACTAGCTGAAATCTAACTGAAAAACTAACTGAAAAGTAACTGAAAACTGACTGTAAAGTAAGTGAAAACTGAAAACTAACAGAAAACTAACAAAAAAAAGAAATCAACGGAAAAATTAAGAAAAAAAAAGAAAGAAAAGAAGAAAAAGAATAAAAGAAAAAAAGTAAAAAGAAAAAGATATAAATAAAGAAAAAGAAAAAATGAAAGGAAAAAGAAAAAAATAAACGAAAAAAATAAAAAAACAAAGAACAAAGAAAAGAAAAAAAATAACTGAAAAAATTACTGAAAAATAGCTGAAAACTAACTGAAAAAATAAAAAAAAAAAAAAAAAAAAAAAAAAAAAAAAAAAAAAAAAAAAAAAAAAAAAAAAAAAAAAAAAAAAAAAAAAAAAAAAAAAAAAAAAAAAAAAAAAAAAAAAAAAAAAAAAAAAAAAAAAAAAAAAAAAAAAAAAAAAAAAAAAAAAAAAAAAAAAAAAAAAAATAAAAAAAAAAAAAAAAAAAAAAAAAAAAAAAAAAAAAAAAAAAAAAAAAAAAAAAAAAAATAAAAAAAAAAAAAAAAAAAAAAAAAAAAAAAAAAAAAAAAAAAAAAAAAAAAAAAAAAAAAAAAAAAAAAAAAAAAAAAAAAAAAAAAAAAAAAAAAAAAAAAAAAAAAAAAAAAAAAAAAAAAAAAAAAAAAAAAAAAAAAAAAAAAAAAAAAAAAAAAAAAAAAAAAAAAAAAAAAAAAAAAAAAAAAAAAAAAAAAAAAAAAAAAAAAAAAAAAAAAAAAAAAAAAAAAAAAAAAAAAAAAAAAAAAAAAAAAAAAAAAAAAAAAAAAAAAAAAAAAAAAAAAAAAAAAAAAAAAAAAAAAAAAAAAAAAAAAAAAAAAAAAAAAAAAAAAAAAAAAAATAAAAAAAAAAAAAAAAAAAAAAAAAAAAAAAAAAAAAAAAAAAATAAAAAAAAAAAAAAAAAAAAAAAAAAAAAAAAAAAAAAAAAAAAAAAAAAAAAAAAAAAAAAAAAAAAAAAAAAAAAAAAAAAAAAAAAAAAAAAAAAAAAAAAAAAAAAAAAAAATAAAAAAAAAAAAAAAAAAAAAAAAAAAAAAAAAAAAAAAAAAAAAAAAAAAAAAAAAAAAAAAAAAAAAAAAAAAAAAAAAAAAAAAAAAAAAAAAAAAAAAAAAAAAAAAAAAAAAAAAAAAAAAAAAAAAAAAAAAAAAAAAAAAAAAAAAAAAAAAAAAAAAAAAAAAAAAAAAAAAAAAAAAAAAAAAAAAAAAAAAAAAAAAAAAAAAAAAAAAAAAAAAAAAAAAAAAAAAAAAAAAAAAAAAAAAAAAAAAAAAAAAAAAAAAAAAAAAAAAAAAAAAAAAAAAAAAAAAAAAAAAAAAAAAAAAAAAAAAAAAAAAAAAAAAAAAAAAAAAAAAAAAAAAAAAAAAAAAAAAAAAAATAAAAAAAAAAAAAAAAAAAAAAAAAAAAAAAAAAAAAAAAAAAAAAAAAAAAAAAAAAAAAAAAAAAAAAAAAAAAAAAAAAAAAAAAAAAAAAAAAAAAAAAAAAAAAAAAAAAAAAAAAAAATAAAAAAAAAAAAAAAAAAAAAAAAAAAAAAAAAAAAAAAAAAAAAAAAAAAAAAAAAAAAAAAAAAAAAAAAAAAAAAAAAAAAAAAAAAAAAAAAAAAAAAAAAAAAAAAAAAAAAAAAAAAAAAAAAAAAAAAAAAAAAAAAAAAAAAAAAAAAAAAAATAAAAAAAAAAAAAAAAAAAAAAAAAAAAAAAAAAAAAAAAAAAAAAAAAAAAAAAAAAAAAAAAAAAAAAAAAAAAAAAAAAAAAAAAAAAAAAAAAAAAAAAAAAAAAAAAAAAAAAAAAAAAGAAAAAAAAAAAAAAAAAAAAAAAAAAAAAAAAAAAAAAAAAAAAAAAAAAAAAAAAAAAAAAAAAAAAAAAAAAAAAAAAAAAAAAAAAAAAAAATAAAAAAAAAAAAAAAAAAAAAAAAAAAAAAAAAAAAAAAAAAAAAAAAAAAAAAAAAAAAAAAAAAAAAAAAAAAAAAAAAAAAAAAAAAAAAATAAAAAAAAAAAAAAAAAAAAAAAAAAAAAAAAAAAAAAAAAAAAAAAAAAAAAAAAAAAAAAAAAAAAAAAAAAAAAAAAAAAAAAAAAAAAAAAAAAAAAAAAAAAAAAAAAAAAAAAAAAAAAAAAAAAAAAAAAAAAAAAAAAAAAAAAAAAAAAAAAAAAAAAAAAAAAAAAAAAAAAAAAAAAAAAAAAAAAAAAAAAAAAAAAAAAAAAAAAAAAAAAAAAAAAAAAAAAAAAAAAAAAAAAAAAAAAAAAAAAAAAAAAAAAAAAAAAAAAAAAAAAATAAAAAAAAAAAAAAAAAAAAAAAAAAAAAAAAAAAAAAAAAAAAAAAAAAAAAAAAAAAAAAAAAAAAAAAAAAAAAAAAAAAAAAAAGAAAAAAAAAAAAAAAAAAAAAAAAAAAAAAAAAAAAAAAAAAAAAAAAAAAAAAAAAAAAAAAAAAAAAAAAAAAAAAAAAAAAAAAAAAAAAATAAAAAAAAAAAAAAAAAAAAAAAAAAAAAAAAAAAAAAAAAAAAAAAAAAAAAAAAAAAAAAAAAAAAAAAAAAAAAAAAAAAAAAAAAAAAAAAAAAAAAAAAAAAAAAAAAAAAAAAAAAAAAAAAAAAACTTTTTGGATCTTTTAGATTATATCACATTTGCACATTCTCACAATGTTGTAATTCCTTTTATTGACTGAAAAATTTATTAAGGAAAGAAGAACACTTTCACCAAGTTATAATTTTGCTTTTGTATTGACTTCAGCTTGATGATGATGTCTTGCTCTTTCAGTGGCAGTTTGTGATATGATCACGCTTCAGAAAATACTCTTATTATAATAAAGCTGAGCTTTTAGTGATGGTAACCCATCAAATCGCTAATTTAGCAAACTATATTGCCTCTCCAAATTAACGTGACATGAAGGATTTGTGGAATATTATTCCTTATTCTGTGTTGCTATCATTATCAGTCAAATTCGTCTACATTTCTCCAGGCGTGTATAAACTGCATATCTCACAGGTGGTACTGGGTCTTGACCTCATGTTCATTTAATGGAATCGAAACTGTATACACATTGGGGATTAAATAAATGATAAATTACCACTCTATCTAAAATACTTACTCTATGATCCCTGCACTATGGGATCGGACCAAAGATATTTAATATTATAAAGGGCTAGATAGGAAATAGACGTGTTTTTACCTATGTGAGCAACGAAACCAGTGAAAATCAGCTGATATTGCATGAATTTGAAAATATTTGTAAGCGAGCAACAAATATTCGTTTCCATTGCCTCTTTGTAATAATTGCGGAACTAAAGCGCATTTTGATAATAAATCAAGACTAAAAGCAACTTCCGAATTGCAGCAAATAGGGCCTAAGAGTACAACATTCTACTTTTTCAGATGTTTTGCAAAAACGTCTTCAGATGTAAATAAGAGCACTGCTGATACAATTCCTTCAATTAGACACTGCATTATTTTATGGCAGTTGATTCTTAAATCTGAAGAGCGCATATTATATAGGAATAATACAAATGAAATCCAATTGTTTAATTTTTAGATGAAAGCATAGTAAAGATCACCTGCAATTCACAAGATACATGACTAAATGACTTCTCTAAGCAGAATAATGAAGCACGTCTTTACTTGCGATCATATGCAGCCAGATTGCCTCTTTGCAATATGTCCGGTACCTGGCTATGGTTGTACACGCATATCGTTGCCCTGTCCACGTGCAATTGCCAGACGCGAATGCCAAGCTTGACAATAATATAATGTGTATATATAATTTCGTGGTAAGAAATTACATGATACAACAGAAAAAAATAAATACGAACTATCAGAAAATTTGATATAAAATTGACTTAAGCAAATAAAAGCAAACAACATATACCAATATGTATGTTATGCGATGCACATTATTAACATCTTTGACTTCGACAGACATGCGATGATCGATTCCAGTTGGCCCTAAAATGCCCTCTGTTAATTATTTGCAATAGATCCATATTGTATGCTTTAGCTTGGTAAATAACTCGAAGAGCGTTGTTGACATAGGTGAGCCCTATTGATAGCCAATTCCTCAGTGTGATATTCGGATTCTCACTCAAATTGTTGATGTCATGAATTCTACAGAGGGGAGGGAGTTTAGTGTTTATCAAGTTATATCAGTCTTCATCTGAATATGTTTTCTTCCAAATTAATAGTACTGCATTAAATTGCTGTATTACCGGTCTCATCTTTAACAATTTTTTTCAGAGAACCTACTGAACGAATAATATTCTTGAAACTTATCATGTAATATCAGTGAATTCTGCTTTACATCATGTGCCATTTCCAAGCCTTTTTGTCTCATTGCACATCGCACAGCCGACAAAACAGCAATTTCGCTCCATTGCCGTAATGCTTTTTTTGCCACGATAAGGACCGTACTAAAATGGGTTCAAATTTAGGCATCTATTTCTCATCTAGCCCTTTTAACCCTAAAGTGGGTGGATGTATACATTTTGTTAACATTTCAACTTATAGGCAATGTAGCTTCCACAATAATTATTCAGTGGCTTTTACGTTTCATGTCCATGAATAGCAATATCAAATCAATAAGAATTGGTATTGATTTCCCATTGAAAATCTTTTATCTTGCCGCTATGTACTTAGGGATCTTCAACCGGATGGCTGTTGATATTCTGTTAACAATAAATATGTCAATGTAAGATCAGTATAAATGTTCGTCATATCATCTCGTCCTCAAGTTTAGTTCGTATGTTGAGACTTCCTTATGTATCTATGCATGTGTTGATATAACATACTCATCAGCGCCTTTTGAATCGCGACGTAGGTAGCTCAACATCGTGACTGAATCATCGAGAAGCTTAGCTC
Source organism: Prostheceraeus crozeri (assembly GCA_907163375.1). Taxonomy (NCBI): domain Eukaryota; kingdom Metazoa; phylum Platyhelminthes; order Polycladida; family Euryleptidae; genus Prostheceraeus; species Prostheceraeus crozeri. The sequence goes on along the minus strand of CAJQUW010008472.1, from coordinate 140,241 downwards.
ATCCTATTTCTGAGCGCGAATCATTTGAACTTTTCATATCTGAGGCCATGATTCGGAATATTCAGCGCAATACAAATAAGAAAGCAACTGACATTGGAAGAGCAGCACCAGTAAAGAAATGGTATATGAATACATTCTCCTTCGACGAAGTGTGTGCCTGCTTCGGCATCATTATACGAGTAGGAGCTGATCGTGATAATTTCACGTCCTTAGACGACCTTTGGGACACTGTCGATGGCCGTCCGTTTTATAAGGCAATATTATCTTTCATGCGTTTCAAATTTTTTATCCGTGCTGTTCGGTTTGACAATTATCGTGCAAGAACGACGCGACTGACGAATGATCGTATGGCGGTAATCAGCGAAATGTGGACTCAATTTCGGCAAAACCTTCGTGCTAACCTCATTCCATAAACTGTGCTCACGGTCGATGAACATTTACTCGGGTACCGTGGTAGGATTCTGGGGAGAACTTGCATTCCCTCAAAGCCCCGAAAATATGGATTGAAAATTTTTTGGTTATGCGATGCATCCAACGGTTTTGCTTTGAACGGCAAACTGTATACAGGTCGCGAGAACAATACTGTGCACCGCAACTTGGGATATGAAGTTGTAATGGAACTTTGTAGACCATATTACAACACTAACCGTGAGATAGTAGCAGACAATTTTTTACGTCTCATTTGTTGACCTGCAATTTACTTGAAAATGGTCTAACTTTGTTGGGGACAATGAGAAATCATCGTCGGGAAATACCCAGTACATTGAAAAGTAAACGATCTGTGTCATCGACGATCTTCGCACATGATCATCAGAACAAAATTGTGATGGTTTCACACATTCCTAAAAGGAATAAAAATGTGATTTTATTGAGCTCATCGCATTCAGGAGAACAATGTGATGAGAATAACAAGCCTCTTCTCATACGTGATTACAACTTTGGAAAGAAAGGCGTCGATTTAATGGACGAAATGATAGAGGAGTACACATGTCGTTGGAAGACTGTGAGGTGGCCACTTTTGTTGGCATTCAACATGATTGACATCGCATGTTGGAATGGGTATCTGCTTTTGATAAAAGATGGCCACGCGAAAAGAAGAAACCACTATTTGAAAGAGGTTGCATTACAGCTTGCTAAACCTTTTGCGGTTCACAGGCATAGAATGAACAATCACCTGCCGATGGCCACTAAACGGGTTGCTACAGTGATAGGCTTCAAAGAAGAACAGGAAATCCCAAGTTCTCGTACAGTCAACGCGCCACGCCGATGCTTCATGTGCAGCAAACATTCCCGCAGTCGTTGTGATACATGTTCCAGGGCAGTATGTCCAGCTCGTCGACAACTTTTCAAAATTGTGCAAATGTATCGACTGTATCGACCAATAGTCAACTATTTTTTTGGTACATAATTCAGTGAATGCTTGTAGACTCTTCTATTTTGTGTTTACGCCTTTTTAATGTTTTCTACAATATACAGCATCATTATTTCAATTTTCATTATATCATTTTTAATTTAAATGGCAAATATGATATCATGATTACAAACGAGCAAACGTTTCATACAAACGAGCAATTTTGAAAAGTAAAATTCCTAAAAATCTTAATTTTTTTGAAAAATTGCATGATATATATACTGCTTAACTGTAAACCAAACATACTAAATCAATATCTATTTTATTGAAGCGGAAAATGGCACAATCATTCACTTTTTCATCCATATTTTGAGGAAAAGATGATGAAAATATCAATATATTCACTTCATTTTCATTCCGTTTGAACAAACGAGCTGAATATTTCTGTTTACAAAATGTTAGCAAGCAACCGGATGAAGTGAAAAATATAAGCATCCCTTTTTAGGGTTAAACAACTAAATATCTTTGGATCGGACATTGTAACTCGGGGAATACTATAAAGAAGCAATCATGCACTAGTTGCGTAAATAACTATTCCCATGATCAGCTTGCATCAAACAGGGGAAGCCGGTCGGGAGAAAATTAATAACTTCTCCTTGAGTCTCTTCTATTTGCATAATTTTCATTTTGATGATTCTTTTCCATCATTCTTATTCATCTTATGACACGTGAAAGCACGTAGCATGACTATCTCAAAATACAATAGAAAATGATGTCATCCTAGACACACTTCAGATCCGTTACCACGTCGTAAAAGGTATTTCGGGAAAGGGTTGCAATCCGTTTAATCGATCATATCTGGTTATACTATTCCATTTACTTTTTATTTACATCGTGAATTAAGCAGGCATCAATCTGCAATCACACATAGATTAGAAATAGCGACATCGTAAGTTCAAAAACTGATGTCTATTGCGGGAATGAACAAGATGCTACGCTCGAAATTTTTGTTTTCGTAGTTTGCTGTCGATAAATATTTTCACTTTAGTTCATCCTGCATAACTACTATATCCAACGCAGATGAATTTGCACCACTAATCTTACATAACAAAATATGTAGTTTCTTTATTTCCGGACTGCAAGGGTTTATTATGCATGACGACAAGCGTCAATCCTTTTAAATTTCTGGCAACTTGTCATATCTGTTGGTCGAGTAGTTGATGATCAAAACTATCGTAAATCAAAACAAAATTTTTCCACTTGACATTGAATAATTAAAACTGAACAAAATAACTAGAAGAAAAATTTCAACAATGCTCGAGTCTGCATGTACTAGCCTATAAAGATACTATAGAAGTACCGTAGATAATAGAGTATCGCACAATTGATGTAACAGCCAGAACGAGTTTCTGCAGGGAACGAGGCCGAAAATGAGACTTCACAGAACGGTGAACACCCAATGAATGCCTACTGAGAATCTGAGTGTCTGTCGAATTCTAGTCAGGTCCTCTTCTTGTCAATCACGATGACGTAAGTACAAGTAAGTACAGAGCCATCATTTTTGACACGGAATGTCTTCAGGTCATTTCCCATCATGTTCATGAGCATTTATCTATGAAGTTACACACATTCAGATTTGGCAAGACTCCTCCTGTTGGCAAACATCGACATGTTGGCTCACTTTATCCACATTGGACCACATTCTCGCATAAATCACCGATCAGAAGCATAGCAATGTCACATACATATGATGACATGATAGGAAAAGAAAACGATCGTGCCTTCTGAACATGTCTCACAACATAAAGAACGAAAGGAGGTCATTAGGTGCCAAAAACAGTTTCATCATTTTTTCATGTCATGTAAAAACAATCGGCGATTTTCTTCAGTGTCTGATGTGATACATTCTATTTTTATTAGGTTTGGGAGCGGCCGCGGCCGGCCGGCAGCCGATGTAATCCAAACCGGCCGCCCGAGGCCGATATTCGGTAAAAAGTCGGCCGGGCCAGCGGCTAGCGTATTCAAAGCCGGCAGATCGGGACTGGGATTGCAACCGGCGTCTCTATAACCTATTGGTTGGAACTTACATAGATCGTCAGACATAATTTGGTCAACATCATTAAACATCACACAATCTCCATGTAGCATACATGAAATACATGAGTGGAAGACCTATCGGTATTAAGCATAAGCAGGAGTTTTCAATTATACACAATGCAATCAATCATTCCGCCAACTAATTTTTGGAAAAAGACAGAGTAGAAAGACGCGTGATGACTTGTCTATCAATCTTATGCTGTAATTTGTAATAATCTTTCAATAACATCAAAGTCAATCATATGCACGTGCATGTACATTGATAACGGAGAATTTAAAAGGTGACCCAATCAGGCAATAACACTCCGATAGTTTTGTACAATGTAAATCATTTAACTTCAGTAATCTACAAAATCAATTGAGAATTCTCTACTCCAAAATTCAGGTCTTTTGAGTTAATGTTGATGACCGTGTGCTGACGTATGAGAAACTGGAACAAAGAGCTAACTAAAACGATATGTCATCAAATTTTCAGTTCAGCAAGTGTTCAAGACTTTTTGTGGAACCTGTTAACTTAATAAACAATACTCCGCTCCGCGATCCACTGTCAAATATCTAGGTAGCAGGCCCTATTGCCATTACACGTGGTTGCATTAAAATCCAATCATTTTACATCACCTACTAAGCTAAAGTGTTAATGGGTGCTAATGTAATGAAATTATTCAAGATATGAAATAATTTCACGATAGATAGGCTAAGGAGTACACAATTCTCACAAAATTCACATAGGCTAGAATAAAAGATTCTAGAAACTACACTTGAGATAAGGTGGGACTTGAAAATGAATGTTAACAATTTCAACGTTTAAGAGAGTTCACATCATATATATCCCATAAATTACGCATGCACATAGGTAGGTCTACTCTTAAATCATGTTATATTTGATGCTCTCATAATGTTGAGATTTAATCGAAAGTGAATGTCATCAACGGTCGACCTAGATTTAGGCCCAATTGAATTAGCCGGCAAAAATCAATATTTATTGCCGGGGCCGGACGGGCGTCCCTACCCAAATCAGAACGACTACAAACACACACTCTGGTTCGTCGTCATGGTAGCACATCTCTTCAAAGCGCTCTTGCAAGCACAGGTACTTGAAATTTCATCGTAGTTCGACTGCACTTTGAATAGCAAACCCTTGCTCTCAGATTTGGGGCCAGCTCGGCAAAGTTACAGCTTCTTCTGAATTTTCGCTAGCTCACAAATTCAGATCTTCTCCATTTTCAGATCTGCTCCTCTAACTAAGTGTTCGAAATTTTATATTCAGATTCATTCGTAGCTATGATATTAGTACGAAAGTAGTTCCTTCCTGTAAAGAACTTAGTGCATATTGTCTCTTCGCTGAACGACTTTTGGTCCTCTGATCGAAAATTCACCTCGTTGCTTCATCACATTTTGTTATGCCGCACCAATTTTGAAGATGTAGCAGATTTAAGAAACCAGACTTGCTTTCATCTGAGTAAAATATAAATGTTGTTTGATAATTTCTCGAAATTTCATGATAACTACTATAATACAACACTTTTTCTCAGTGTAACATACCTTCGTGTAACATTGTTTTCACATTATATGCCGCGGTATGCTTTACCTCAGACGCCTGAAAATGTTGAAAAGACTTTTTCTTTCATTTCTACAATAAAATATTTGCCTCAATGAGCACATTTCGACTGACTGATACGACTTTGATTTCTTATGAAAAAGAATTTCTGAAAAGCTTTGATCACGTTGTCGTTTATCAGCTCTTAGAATCAAAACGACTTCAGCATTTTAGGACCGTTTCATCTCTTCTTATTTGACTTTTATCGGATCATTATCTTGAATCGGTTTTTGTGGATTTTTCTCAACTGTTATAAACAGAATTAATATTATTTCATATTTTAAAAATTTAATAAATACATTGACTGTATCAATTCTCATCAACTTCATACCATTGTCTGCAGACTACTTCGAAGCGGCATATGTGTTGACTAAAATATCAATAATCATGATGTTTCAGCAGTTTGCTTCTTCATATTTCAACATGGAAGTTTTACAGTTTTCTGCATTTATCATTCCCAAAGCACATGGGATTCATATTTGCGACTCGGATGCGGAATCAGAGCTCTGGATTCCAATTAAATCAGGAATCCATACTGATTTAATATACAGCATAACTATAACTGAAATATGATAGAAAAACAATGACAAGCTGCAGCCTTCAACTATGCCCGAAATATACAGCAAACAAATAATTTGTCAATTTCCCAAAAAATTGAAATTAATAAAATAGTCATATTATTTTTTTAATTTCAACTTATAAGAACATGATATAAAATGTTTTCATTATCAAATCCATCGAAATAACCAATTTGTACTTGTGAAATAGCTGTCAAAATTATTGATGTCAAATTGTTCCTCTTTCAATCAAATTCACAGTCAATACGGGGACCTGAAGTGAAAAAGGATTGGCTTTTTAGTCAATAATTAAGCACGTGTACAGTGACTTAAGTGCATTTATAGTCAGAGCTCGAAATACATAAAAATACGGAATGGTCTGATTTTTGAAGTTTGAAGTGATTAGAAGTTCACGAAGGCTAAATAGTTAAAAAATGTCACATAAGTGGAATCATAATTCGTTAAGCGAAATATTTCATTAGAATTTGTTACAGCCTCGTCTGTTTTTCATATCCAACACACGACAACACAATTTTACATTTTCCTAATGATATTTTTAGATTTTGAAAATAGAGACAATTGATTTCAATTATACTTGCATCTTTCGAATAGCGCTTATGATGATATCAACGAAGCATTACAACTCATTACTGATAACAATGTACCGGCATGTTATTGACGCTTAATTATTTCTAGAGGTTCTTTTTAAATGATAAGCATTAAACATAGATAGCAGCAGATGATATAGTATACATGTATAACCCTAGGTCTAAGCAAATCGTTGTTTACAAATAAGCTTAAAATCCATATAAAGTCTATTCGCAGTATAAATGGATATTGAATAAGATGAATCTCTTTCAGTCACCGCACAAACGCATTATGCATGTATCCAAAGTTACTCAGTGGAAGATTATGAAAACACTTTACTGGAATCCACACGTAGATATATTTGAATTCGTTTACAATATTTGTCATTGAACAAATATATAATTGGTGTATTCAAACAACATGTGCCATAAGCAGATAATCATATGACGTTACTGCGACAATGCAAGCTTAGATTATAGTAACAAGTTGAAACACAGTGTCATGGGCATGGCTCACCGTTGAAGAAAAAAGGAGTAAAAATTTGATAAAACTAACATATTATATTGCGCTTGAATATCAGCATTCGCACTCGTATTCGAGCTTACGGTATTGAGACAAACTATTCGAGATAAATGATATTTGCGTCCAGCTCTACAGTGTGTGATGCAATTAAGGCTATTGCAGACCACGTTTAGAGGGTCAGTGACTCAAATTTAGAAGCATTTTTATATTTCCTTGCCTTATTCAAAGCATGAAGCGAAGTCATTACGAGTGGACAACTTTTTGCATTTGGAAACTCTCACAATGCTCATGGTTCGTAAAGACAGCGGTGGTACGTGGTATCTGCGCAAACTGTCTTTCTCAAAAATAAGAATTTGTGGCTAATGTGTAAGTTGTTACAACTCATTCGAGCTATTGCTTTATTTCATCAAAATTCTTGCCTTGTTTAGATCGGAATGTATTTAATACAAGCAAACAGGAGATGAGCATCCTCCATCGATCCGTCGAGCAAGAGGTGGTTTTTCATCAATGCACTAACTGAATTTTAAGTTTCTTTCAAAGATTCAGCTGAAGAAATCAAAATGAGGTCGTTTTATCTGTCATGTCACATATCGGTTTTTCTACTTACAATCATTCCTGAGATTTTAAGCAACAGAAGTTCTTTACTCACTAATACTGAATTGAACTCAGAGAAATATCAGAAATCTTAAAAAATCATCAAAAAGATAGTAGATTAGTGTCATTCAACGACCCTTCTATGTAATTGATCAAGATGTAAGTCATGAAATGTGTTTTGAACGGATAACATGAAGAAACCCCATTAAAATAAAGTCTATAAAATGAAACAGACTGTAGGTGTCAGCAAAGTGGCGTTTAGAGGCAGATACGTGGATTTGAAAATGGTCAGTGTATGAGAAAGATAGCCGATCGGCTCACGAAAGGTTCATTTTGCTGATACCCAGCTCATAAACTGTCGTACTTCAATTAACTGTTTTGATCGCTAATCTCATGAGTTCGTGTGACTGTTCCAAGGTTCCGGTTCACCATCTATCAATGTTTTCATTTCTTTGATTGCTGCGACAACATCAATTGCAAATTTCTGACATAGTTGCTATATTAATGAAATAATAGCATGAACTTCTTCTAATTGATATTTTGTCGTTTCGTCACCTGATTAATTTCAGTACGTGAGGTGAGTTGGTTTTTAGCAGTCATTGAATTACTTGTCAACATCCAGTATTTCTCTGATTATTCCTGTTGCTTTTGTGATCATCCATTGTATTATTCGTTCTTATAACAAAATGCTCATCTCTCCGAAGCTGCTGTGATAAATATGAATACTAGATAATATTTTGCTGAGCTTATAATCTTCATATTAGCAATTGCCGTTTCCTACAAACATAGCTAACTGCATGATAGTGAATGGCAAAATCTTATTCTCTGCGCATTCAATTAGAATGATTTTTAAAAGAGGCGGCAACTTGAACGCACAGAGAACGATCATTTTCTAAAGTCATGGTACATTAGGGCTGTAATCGTATGTCTAAAATTTCTTTTCAAACGCTCCGATATCGCAGGAAAAGAGCAAACAAGCCAATCGTTTTACTGGGTGCTGACGACATTCATTATCGGTGGCAACGAGGTTTCTTTATGGTCAGGTCATAGAGATCGGATGAGTTTACTGGCAAATAGCCTAAGTTCGTGCACCGGCAATGATTGATAAAAAAAGTGTCTGCGCGTCGTCCCTCAAGCCTTGAAGGCCTCCAAGCAACCATTCGAGAGGTCTGGTGCACTGAAATACGCCCAGACATGTGCAAACGGCTTGTGGACTTTATGCCTGAAAGACTGCGGGCAGTTATTCAAAACCGTGGTGGCCCGACTGAATTTTGATGTGATTGACAACATTTCATGTATTCATGACATTTTTATAGATGATACGAACATTTGTTCATGATAAATTGATAAATACATGAGATGGAAGAAATAATAGTTTTAACTTCGAATTTGTAAAAAAATGATGTGTGGTCTTAAACTTTTGTTAGGGACTGTAAATAGAATAATAAAATATTTAATTGCAACCTCAGCTGAAAGATGGGAGAAGGCCTGAATAGTGGCCTAGTTCACATCTCTGAACATTGACACAACTCCCTATTAAAATTAGCAGCCATTCCCGTGTAAATGTGAGATAGATAATTTTGCCCGGGTATATAGGTGCCACTTCTATGAGTTATGTCGATTTTGAGAGATATGAACTAGGCCTGCTGATGATTCCTGATAGTGGATGAAATGGCAACTAGTAAGGCCTGTTCCCATCTTTCAGCTGAGGGTGCAATTCAATATTTAATTATTCTATTTACATTGCGTTTTCACAAAAATAAGTGAGAATGATTAAGAACGATAGGAATATACTAATAGCGCATCCCTAGGAAAAAGGGATCTGTACATGTTAGAAACTCATTTTGTCTTCATATTGCTTTACAACGCAGATGTTGCAGAGAACAAGCAACGAATCTCAGAACACCTTGTTGGTTTTTGCGAACAAATAGCAGCGTCAAACCAATATTGTGGCGATCACGGAATCTTTCTTTCCATCCACTCCATGTAATCTATGTTTCCATTCACTAGATGTAATTGTTTGCTATGTCTTTGTAATCCACAATCTCGCTGCCGGTATTCTTTCCTTTGTACGTGTCATCTGAGTTTTATGTCTCGCATGACTTTGTTTTTCTATCTTTGGAAACGTGGATTCTTGCTTCATGTTCATCTAAATAGCACTGCATCTGCTGAAAGCACATGTGAAAGCTATTCTGACAGCTTGTTGTGTAACCATCATTTACATGTATTTTTATTGGTTTATTACTATTCCATTAGTTGCAAAATAATTGGTTTTTGATACTGTTGAGCACATAGTTTATTTTCTTCAATGTATAGAACAAACGATTTTTCCGACGTCATGAAAGCTAGTGAAATTAAATTCAATATTCACACTATGACATTTTCCTAACAGAGATATCTTTAATTAATCAATAATGGTCATTCTTAAATGAACCAAAAAATGGAAGGAAATTGAGAATTTTGACACTGAGATGCTTTTAAACCGGTGTTATGCAAATCATATTCATCATTCACTTATTTTCCCTCGGAAAGTAAGAGGCTTAGATTAACTTTTGGGTCGGATGATGAATTGTACATCATGATCACACCATACAGTTTCTCCATTCAGTCAGCTGTCCCTGCCGGGGGAAAATTGAATGCATGCACTCACTTTCTCCTCGAGAAAATGATTTCGTGAATATTATCATGATGTGTACCAGACAGTCCTGACAGAAAAGCTAACCATCATCGCTCAGTGAGCAGGTGAATCATTAGCACACTTTAGAATGTAATAGGGCAGAATTGTGTCAATGATTCGTATCCTATCAAGTCATGTATTTTACTGATGTTTACGTCAGAGAATACTTGACAAATAAGGCATATCCAGACGGCGTTTCGAAAGGCGACCATACGACGAGTGCGGAGCAAAGCTTCGAAGTAGATACTTATTATTCAACGGCCAGCTCTGCTATCAAGTGAGGGCAAAATTGGTCAATTCCAAAAGAGAACGTATTTCGGAGGATCGTCGTGTATTGTTCAACGATGCAGACAGCGAGGCTGCCCTGAATGAGCTACACGGTGGGAGAACAGGAGGCGGCCATTTGATCAATGAAGATCTACACTGTTCGCATGGACAATGTAGGTCCGCTTTCATTCTGAAAGATGAGAACCGTGTTGTGGTGAAGAAAGGTGTAAATGATTGTCACCCAAAGAAGTTTATTGATTAGTTCAGTAGACTCCTGCCAAATGTGTTTTCTAATAAATGTGCAATTGGATGAATAATACTTGTCTTGAAATGAAATGAGAGTTGTAATGAAAACGGGGAAAATGATTTTCCAAAGGAGAAATATAGGGCACAAGACAGTGAAAAAAATCTGGAGGGGAATATTAGAAGTAGGAGAAAATAATAGTACGCTACATAATTGAACACAGTTTCTGCCCGGAAACTTTATAGCCAGCCCATATATTCTCTGATCGAAAACTGTGTGTAGGGGAAGGTAAATAGCATAACAATTTTTTTCTCATTGGCTTATCTGTGAAACATAGTTCATTTGTTTGTATCTTTGCTGGCTTTCATGTCTTTTTGCCGGTTGTCAGCAATACATATTTAAAGCAGTATAAGTTCTGAAGAATTCCGAACCGATTACCAGCAATTAATGAACGTTCATTGACGAGATACCAGGCTCTAAGTTGATAATCATCTGTTAAAAAAGCATTGATGACAAGATAATTATTGGCAGCATGTTCTCATAGCCTAACTATAGTTCATGGGTAAGAACTGACGAAAGTGCTTGATTGTTTTTCAAAGATAATAATTACAGAATTAAGCTTACTTACAATGACATGAGCGTTTTATCGATCACAAAAGAGAAAATGATAATGATAGCATCATTTGCTAAATTTCATCTTATTAGTTAAACACTGCATGAATGTACTGTCGGTCAATTAGTTGGCAGTGTAATGCAATTAACAACCAGTGACACACATGTATACATGTTAAGAGATGAAAATATAGAAAATGACTTGCAAATAATGCTCTATCGTACAATGAAAAAATGTGATAGTTTATAATAATTTCCTGATCACTTGCGGTCACTGGAAATGAATTAGTTGTGGCAAACTGAAAATGATTCGTCATGCTCAAAACATGAGGAATTCAGCTGCATGTATGTCTTCTCACATAATTGATTCTAGAATTTTCGAGTTCATGTTGAAGAACATGTCTTATATTGTCAGTTTTTTTGACGTGACGACGTGTACTTGAGAAGGTACGAAATTTTGAAATTTTTAAAAAATAACATTGGATTCGAAGAACTTGTTTTCTTGAGAGTTGTCAGTTAAATACATGCAACAAAAATTGCTTTGCCTCTTCCAAAGGTTAATGAAATTACAGGATACTCCAAAGAATAATAAATAGCTTGAAACAGCTTCCTTGAAAATTCCTAAACAATCCCTTCGAAAGATTAGTATAAATGCACAATGTTAAGTAAGTAGTATACGTGTTTATTTCATGATAGTGAAAGTCATGAAGTTGCCCTGTGTGCTAATCAAGATGCGTGTAAAACATAAAACATGCATGAAAATTTATTATGGGTATAATGCTTGTTTTCCTGCTATCAGACTAAACCAGACTAATTCCGGATAAAGGCATCTTAACGGACTACTAATTCAGCAGCTTGTGCAAAACCCATTTCGATTGCTGTGTAGAAACCAGAGTTGGAAATGGGTCGTGGGTCATGGGTCATGTTTTTCCGAAAAGTTGGTGGGTCAGGTGGGTCGTGGGTTGACCCACGTCTTCGTTGACCCACTTCCAACCAGTTTGACCCATGATAGATTTGACAATCTCAAATACAGTAAACTTCATTTATTCGTATTCTTACCATTCATGAGTCATTGTCACTGCAAGGGGTGATGGATGCACACAGTCAAAATATGCAACACCATTGACTTTCACACGCCTCATACAGCTTCGAAAGGGGGCGGAATTCACACAAATTAAAGACTCAAAAACAATTGCTGCTAACTACTGAGATATGCTGGTTGGTGGAGAGAAGTTGCTTGAGTACAATGTGTGTACAATGTGTATAATGTGTGTAATTGTACAATGTGTGTACAATGTGAGTACAATGTTCCGAGGTTTTATTCATCTTGAAAATTTTCTTGCAATGCCAACTGACCTTCGTTTTGTTTGTTTCGTTTGATTTTGTTAGTCTTTCGTAGAAATTAGAATTAGAAGTAGAATTAGAATGGTAAATCTCTGATAAAGATTGATCAGAGCCTAAATATTTCCGAAATGTGTAATTGATCAAAATATCTTGATAACATACGTACATGCTTCACATCTAAAATATTTAGCCGTTCAGTCTACTTTCGCATCATGTTCCATGCATCTCATTGCTCATTCGATACATGATAATCTGACACACGATAATTCATACGACGGTAATTGATATAGACTTATCCCTGTCACACAGACTTATTACGTACGGCAGAGCTCTGTGAGGAGATTTTTTTTGACACTTCGCATCAATAAAAAGTTTCGTTTTGATATTTGATTTGGTATTAATAAAAATAGGAATATTTACATGATGTCACTAGTGATTGTTATCACAACGTACTCGTACATGTAGCGCCACTCAAATATATCAGTTCATCTATAGATATGTATTGCAAGCTTGAATTATAATCTTGTCCTCGTGCAATTTTCTATTCACGCGTTGCGCATGCTTGCTCCATTTGCTTTTCAATGAATTTCATTCTTACATCAAATATACAACTTTCTATTTAATGATTAGCAGACGTTCATGAAATTTGAATCGATTGCCATCAGAATCAACAAAATATTAGCTTAACGATTTTTTTGGAATAATTTTCCAACATGTAGTATCTAACATAATAAATGCATGAATAAATGATGTAGGCCTACTGCAATCTTGTTTTTTTAACTTCATTTGATTATATATAATGGCGTATATTTTCATTCAAAGTGGAAATCGTAAATGTACAAGTTAAGTTACACGATCATTCAAGATAAAGTTTCAAGTAAACACAACACAATGAGAAAAATTACACAAAGGAAGTCGAAGAGAGATTGAAAGCCCCGCAGAGAAGCAGTTTTTATAGTTTCCTGGTCATCTCACAATTCATCAGTCTGGTCATAAAGGGGAAAAAGGACCTTTTCAATTTCTTTGAATGACATAGTGTCATTTCAAAATGTGAAGAATAATTCAAACGTTTTGGAACGTACTTGTAGAGTAAATGATTGTTTTTCGAGATGATGTTCATGAAAAACTTTCGACTGATTCTCTCTCGTCTATCTCTGATTGATTGAATAATTAATCCCTCTGACTCTGTGTCACCCATGATCAGTCTCAATGCGCGCCTTTGGATTTTTTCGAGCTTGTTCTCAAGTAGCTTTGGAAGTGAAACAAAAACCGGACATGCGTATTCGAATAGTGATCGAATGAGAGCATAGTAGATGGTCAACATGTCTCTTTTACTTGCATATTTCTTGGCTTTTCGAAGAATGTAAAATCGTCGGTTGGCTTTGGTAATCACTTCTTTGACATGATCAGCCCACGAAAGTTGGTTGTTGATCAACAGACCCAGGATCTTTGATTGGCTTACAGCAGGGAATCTATGGGGGCGAGAAATGTCAAAATCACTGCGTTTTTCATTTTTCAGACAAAATAAAATGTTTGATTTGTCTTTGTTCAGGCAAAGCTTGTTCTCATGGCACCAATGTTCTATGTGATCTACCTCATCGTCAAGGTAAGTGTCGATATTTGACGCAGTGAGAGTCTTTGAAAGAGGTAAGATGAGGGTCACATCATCAGCATAAGTCACCAATCGAGTGAGCCGAGAATGTTTCGGGCTTGTGCTTATATCTGATATAAAGATCGCAAATAACGCAGGACCCAACATAGATCCCTGCGGGACACCTCTCTTCATGTCGACACTTCGTGATAATGCATCATTGACTTTGACCTTGCATTTTCGATTGGACAGATAATCACCAAAAAAGTTGATCAGTCCACGAGGGAGATTCAAAGCTTGAAACTTTCTCAGAAGAAGATCATGTTCAACGGAATCAAAAGCGGCAGACATGTCAAATGATATGATCGACACGCCGAGGTTCGAGGGATTGTCATAAAACTGTAGGCGTTCTCCATAACTTCAGTGAGGGCGGAAGTCGTCGAGTGCTTGGAGCGAAAACCATGCTGGAAGTCACCGAAAAAAGTTTCTAATGTCGGCCGAATGATTGCAAAAAGACTTCGTTCAAAGACTTTAGCACATGTCGATAGTGCACATATTGGACGAAACTTATTCATATCGGACGGAGATGTTTTTGGGATAGGGGTGACAGTACACATCTTCCAAGCTGTTGGATATGATCTGCGCTTGATGGATGTATCGAACAAAATTTTCAATGGTTTTATTAGTGTAGGTGCCATTTCAATATATATCTTGGATGAAATCACATCTTGTCCCGATGATTTCTGAGTTGAGAGGTTTTGGAGATTACTTAGAATTACTTCCTCAGGAATAGTAATTTTCCAGTCATCACAATCTGAGAAAGGAGAATATTGAGGAGTAATATCGGAGTGATAAAGCTTTGTTAGACGATCAGCTATAAGATTGGCAACATTTGAAGCATCACCAAATTGTGAGATTTCATTACTCCAAGACGACTTTTTATTGCTGCCAGAAATTTGCTTCACAATTTCCCATGCCTGTCGGTCAGTCTTAAAGCGTTGAATAAATAATCGCTTTGATTTTTCAATTTCTGATTTCACTTTGATCTGAAGTTGTTTGTATCGTGACCAATTCCTGGATCTGTATGCTTCCCATCTATCATTAATCAAAGATTTCGTAAGTGGGGTAAGCCATTCTTTGTCAGAAGGAAACATTACTACCTGTCTTTGAGGAATGCACTCATTTACGCGTTGTGAAATCTCAGAATTTATTAATTTAGACATGGTATCGACATCGAGATCAGGAGAAAGTAAGGAGTCCGAAGGAATTTGATCGAGTGCAGACTTTAATCATTGAAGATTCGTTTGCCTGTAGTCATACAGCTTGTGAACTCGGCCCAGCCCAACATTGTTAGATGATACTGTAGCGGGTGTCGAACAGATGAGAAGATGGTCAGACTTAGCGACGGGAGGATAGTATGCAACACCATCAGACATGTAGACTTTCGTGAGATTATCGGATACGAGGATATGATCTAATATATTGTCACCACGAGTTGGTTTTTCAACAATGTCAGTCAATGTTAAATCGTCACACAGTTCTCCACAATTTAAGTGGTTGAAATCCCCGAGGATAACAATTCCATGATCAGAATTTTCCGACAGTAAATCATCCATAACATAGTTGATCCTATCCCGAATCTCAAAAAGTAATGGTCGTAACAGATGAGGAGGAATATACAGACACAATAAGAACATTTTACATGAAAAAATATCAAGAAGAATGTATTCTATTTCATTATCCGTACTGAGCGTAACACCCAAACGAAGAACTCTAAAAGATACATTGTCAATCACATATATCCCAACACCTCCGCCCTTTCTATTCAAGCGATCACCTCTGATAAGAGAGTATCTATTAATACTGATCGACGATGATGAAACGGACTCATCAAGCCAAGTTTCTGTTAGGCACACAAGGCTTGGAGTTAATGTCTTAACAGTAGCAGATAGTTCATCGAATTTTCCCAGGAGTGACCGAACATTTGATAAAACGATTTTAGGACACATAGGAGCAGGACTTTTATTGTAACGAGGACTTAAAACCCTTGAAGAAAATTTGCCTCATGAGAAACCAAATCACTTCTGAACACAACTCTGTTATCTCGAATTATCACATCATGTCCCATACTTTTATGCTGTTTCAGTTCATCTCTCAAAGATTTTTGCATTCTGGCTTGTTCTTTGGTGTAATCGGGGTTAATGTAAACCGACTTAAATGTCGCAGTATTGCGCAGATTTCTTGATTTTCGAAGAAGATCAGATTTCGACTTCAAATCTCTGCATTTTACACGCAAAAGACGCGGTCGATTGCTGACGTTATTCCCGATTCGATGGGACTCCTTAAAACTGGTTTGTTATGTCCTTGACTGCATTATCGTCCCTCTGCTGTCTTTCCAAGACATTGCATGTCGTTGCCTCAGGCACTCCAGAAACTACTACGTACTTCCTCTTCGTTATTCTTTCCTGTACCTCTTTTAATATGTCTTTCTCTATGTTTTTCATTAGATTTCCGTAGAATGCCTCGTCTCTACTTTCTATTTCTTTTTTAAGACTCTTGATTTCTTCTCTGAAATGATTTTGATCATCAGATACGATTCGCAGCTTGCTTTCTATATCAGTCACACGATCACTCAACCGATCGATTGGCCTAGTGATGTTAGCAACATCTGTCTTAACAGACTCGATGAGGTTTTTAACGTCAATCAGTGTCACTGATTTTGATCGAGTATTAGCAGGCGACGGCATTGTGAACGAAAACCTTCAGATCACGAATTGAACCACAATGATCGCTATGAAGATGATATTGTCCAGCAAATCTATTGTGACACAGATAGACGTCAAGTGCCGTTGCTATGGTCACAGAAAAAATCAATAATTGGAAACCTCTGAGCGTGGGAGGGTTATAGACCCCGATTGATAACAGCTGATTGGAACACCTGACAGTACCAGCCGCTACAACTCTCAACACAAGCAAATGGATAGTGATGAAGCACTCGATGACAGGCCAACGAAGAATACCGTAGATAATGAATTGCTTCTATGATTAGCACGTAATGAAATGTGGACACTGCAGCGTAAATCCAAATCGACGACCAACCAAGAGCAATGTGAATAGATGTCACAACGATGACCAAGAAAACCGAACGTCGACGGTCACGCCAAAACCAGAAATATTTAACTTACGGGACAACAATAAACTCAAAGAGCACACTTTGCCGAATCAGATGAACATAAAATTCGCCACAATCGGAAACTGATTGCCCAAGAATCTAAATTATATTATCCACAGACCAGAGACGACCAGAGCGTACAACTGACACCGAAGTATCTCAGAGAAATGTAAAACCTGAAATTTAGTCTATAGGGCCCTCAACTTAACCAATCATCTCTCTGCGAGTTAAATAGGTAGCACTGAAAAGGATAGTCAAGAATTATAACAAGAAACAGAATCGTTTAATTTTTTTAGAACCTTAGGCATTTGTGGTGCATGAACTTTGATTTTAAGATAATTTTGATGAGGCTACATGTCTATTTGTCATGTGGCAAGTGATCTGATACACTTGAATCTTCACAACAAATCTTAACAATAATTTTGATACTACGAGGCCTGTACCTAGATAGACCTAGAATCTTGAATGAAAATGAAACTAAAGATGATATCAGAAAAGGTAATTGCACTCACATAATTCACCCTTGCAGCATGTGGGTTCGATGGGTCAAGTGGGTCAAGGATATGGTGGGTCAGGTGGGTCGTGGGTCAGGTATGTGGGTCATGGGTCAAGTTTCGTTGGTAGAAACACGACCTGCATGGTGTAAACATGTACCAAGCCATAGTATTGAAATTTGACCAAGACTTTGTCTAGTTCATATTCTTCATGTATGCGTGACTGAGTAATGCCGTGCTGCATGGCTCGTTGAAGGAGGGTGCGATGTAATAATTGAAAATCAAAAAATCAGTTAACTAGTTTTTTTCTGGAGCATGAATCTGAACATTGTAATGATCATGCCGAAAGATATTGGCCTCAATAGGACTAGAACACGAAAACATCATTTAGCCTATGTACATTGGTTTAACATAATAAGATAAATATATTATTTTACCTCATTATTCATTTATTGCCGTTTATTTATTACTTTTCGTTCGAGATAGCGAGAGGAGGCATATGAAAGATATCAAAAATATCGTTTAACTTATCGATGCCTTTTACCTTAGTTTCATCTGTTTCGTACAGGAAAATTGTTCAAATTAAAGGGATGTTCACCTAACGGCTGTTCAGTTCAAAGGAATTTTATTGCGCATGGTTTAAAAACTCTTCTTTTTGTTCCTTTGACAGTTCAGCTATTCAATTGATATTGGAAACAATGCATTAGAATATTAGAATAATATCAGAATAATTCGAGTACAACATGAAGTAACTATGTCCTTATGTCTTTCTAATGTGTCCAATGTAATCATCAATGTGCTGTTAGTGATTGTCAAATCCACCTAAGCACTAAGTGTGTAAGTCTCCTAAAAGCTGGTAGCAAGTTATCATGCGGGGTTGCTCCGGAAATCTATATTTCCTTTTCCATGGTTATGAATCGTATTACATAACAAGTTTATTTATCAATTGTCATTGCTTCGGTTACTATCATCAGCACAGCTGTCATTTCGTAAAGGCGACCACTTTTTGCACACAGGTTTCATGTTCATACGAGTACATAAACTACATGGCTGCATTAGTGAGATTCCATTGTTTCTACATCTCTTCATATTTTCTGGCAAATTTGAAGAAAAGTCGATTGTTTATAGGCTGCAGCGGGAAACTCATTTCCGATGTCACCATTTCAAATTCATACTGTTACCACATGTCTTTAATTGCAATTCAGTGATATATTCTCGTCTATTAGGTTTGTGTTTTATTACTCTTTTCATTCCGAGGATGCATAATCATGACAACGATCACTGATGATGCGCTTGTGAAAAGTGAGTTATCAAGTTCCGCATTATTTTATGGTCTGCGATGTAAACAGCTGTGATGCAAAGTAATATAATCTGATGATGTTCTTGCCGAATATTTGATATTTATTTTGCTATTATTTGAAAGTGAATAAATTCAGGTAGAATAATGAGAAAGGTTGGCAATATTTTGTCTTGAAGTTATGTAGGAAAGAAGCGATATTACATTTCATACCCTGCCATAGTGAAAGCGCTCTCATGTGACTTCCTCTTCACGTTTGTTCAACTTAGCTACTCACATAACAAACGTTTAATTTTGAAATATGAGTGTGAAATATCCAGAAATGAAACCTGAATGAAAAGTTGTCATAGCTTTCCGCAAGGAGGCTGTTTTTGCAGATTACCCTGTTCTCCTTGTCAAGTGACGCGTGATGGTAAAAGTAATTTCTTCGGAGCAGGTTCATACAAATTCTCGGAATTAACCACGAGAATTATCTGTTAACTTCCAAATGACAAGACTGTCAGCTACTTCAATTGAAGAGATTCCCAGTGTTGCTGATCCTCTTCAAGCAAAGGAAATGACTGTAATATCTTGGGAAGTTTGGATTTCCTTAGTAAGAAATGAAATAACCTTTTAATCCTGCTGGGCCCGACCTTTTTGAAATGCCTGTTACATGCAAGCCAGAACCGGGGTCAGTGGTATTCTCAGCTGCAGCTACCAATGTCTCTTATAAGGCGAAATTCATGGATAACTTGTCGTGGTGATTAATAATCAATCGCATAATTTTCTAAATAGTTAAGTTTGAATATAACATCATTAGTTGCGACTTCAGCACTGATTAGAATGTCACTGGAAGCATCTCGAAAGTGATTTTTGGAAGTAGCAATTGCTGATCCAACTTAAAAATTGATTAGGGTTGGCTTAACTCAAGCAGATCTAATATAACATTTGAGTGTCACATCGCATCATATAGATTTAAGACGGTTAAGCATAAACAGACTGAATTTTCGTAAATCTTGGACGTTCTAAACATAACAAACTGACCAAATCCTTTTGTTATCGCCCTGGTCATCAGGTTTCTTCTTACTGTAAGAACTTTATAGAGGTAAGAAGATAACATTAGAAATATTTGACAGCTGCATTTTTTGATAAGGCTCAAGGCAATTGTGTCGAAGAAAATGCATAAATGATGTAAAAATAAACAGCCGCTGGTGTCAAGTTAGTGAAAAATCAATTTGTATAACGTTCATTTAACGTAGTTTTCAATAGGTTTCAAAAGGAATTTCTCAGAAAAATTATTTGCGAAACTGGTTCACCGTAGAGATAGAAACTCATGTTTAATTTTTGATGAATCTAAGTGTAGAAAAACATGTTGTTTTATACATCTCCAGACTGCACCACGAAGTGTAGAATAACATCAAAGGAAATGAGATGTAACAAGTCAAAGCTATCAGGGACCGAGGAGTCGCAAACAACTCCGACTGTGAAGCTCACTCGAGGAAAATGTTCAATCCTTAAAATATTGTTTCAAAAGAGGACATCAGAAAGATGCAATGGTCATAGGGAAGATGAGGTTCATATGATTTTATTTCGAGATAATCTAAATTCATGAAAATGGCTGTTGTTTTCAAAAAGAATAGAAAAAATGACAGGTGAGTTGGAAGCGGAATTGGCAATTGGCGGGTATGTGTATTAACTTCAAGGGAATTGGCGGTTGTGGACAGCGACTTCAAGGGAATTGGAGGGTTTTGGACACATTGGCGGATTCGAATATTCGCGCCCAGACCTGCCTCAATTTATGCAGTCATTCTTGGGGAGAAGTTATTAGAAGCATCCTAACCATCAGTGTGTTCGTTATGATACAGTAGATATGACTACAAACCGAGCATCTTAAACTTGATTTGAATTGAGGCAATATTCAAGTTCGAGGCACGTTCAAGAAAGAAAATTATACTGGAAATCGGTGGCCCCGGCTTGTCCCCGTTGTGTCTCTAAAAGTCCAGGCCCGGAGCCCCGTTCCCACTCCGTGTGTGCTAACTAAGTAGGCAATTTGCATTCCACCCCATATTCTATTAGGTATTCATTCTGTTTCTACTAAATCGCAGTAGCTGGTGATAGGTACACATGATTGGTTTTTCTAAATTGCTTTGCAAAATATTGCTCACAAAGATAGACTTTCTTAAAATAGCTTATTAAATTCACGGAATGACATTCTTCCCAATTTTCGTTGACGTCACTATGTAGCATTTTGAGCGGTTACTTTTTTTATTTATGTTATACAGCATCTCCTCTGACATTTCAGCTGTGCTGAGCACCTCACTCATTCCAGGCAACCTGTTCTGAGTGCACGCGTTCTCGATCGCCATGAGGTTCCTTCTGAAAAAATCGATTGTCGATATTGGAATCAATTTCTGTGCCACTTGACTTAACTTTTTGAAATCTGAGATTTGTAATTCGCTAATGCAACTTAAATGCATGAAATACATGTAAGATCGCAACATATCGCTTTGTCATTAGCTTCAAATTTCTGTCGGCATTGGAAGTTAAAACACTTAAAACAGAGAGAATTCCCTATAGCCTAGAGTAGCCACAAGTAGCCATCACACAGAAATTTTATTAACTTTGATTCATTTTGGTGTTACTGGTTGTGAGTTAACAAAATAGATAGCATTGACTAAGAACAGCAGGGTTATTTAATGTCATAACTCACTTTTTCTTTCGAAAGTACATGTATGTATATGTATTTAGTTAAATTCGCTTACTGACGAAATTTGATTTCAATTTTTTTGGGCGCTATGTCAGTCAAACTGATCACAAAGCTATCAAATGCATCAGAATAAAAACAGCCATATTTTTCTACAATTTCATTTTATGAGTAACAAAAATAATATGAATATTGAGAAATGATGTAAGTTATTTTCTTTTATATTTTCGAATATTACTGCAATCAATGAATATTGTTTATTGTAATATATCTAACTGTTATTTGTGGTACCAATATAAATAAAATGCGAATATCAATATTGATAAACTGATTGAATATCCCTAGGCTTGGCTACATTATCATAATTCCCAATCCATCCATTCCCATGACAATATTCCTAAGCAAATTTTATTTATCTGACCGCATTAAGCTACATTACATGGCTGGCTATCGCTTATTTGTCAAATCTTCAGATGGCTTCTCCTTTGAAAATAATCCAGCGCCAGTGATAAAAAGAAGCTTAGAAAGCTGTCTCTTCTTTCATGTAGATAATTGTAATGTGACTATATTGAGATATACCATAAAGTTAGTTCGTAATTGCATGTGTGCAACATTGACTTCTACAAAAGAAGGATCTCCTAAATGATTGATAAGCTGACTTATTGTATCGATAAATGTGAATATCCGAGCACGTACAGATAAGATATCTAGGACGCTTCCTTGAGATGGCAATTGAAAGCATCAATTGTGAACTATCGTCTCAGCCAATTTTTGACATGTAATAAGAGCTTCTCTATCCCACATCATTTTCAGATGAATGAGAAAATGTGCGAGATGCATGGCTAGATATCACAGTAACAAATGTTAATGTTCATGTAAATTTTAGTTTTCCGTGAATCATAAAGTCATTTAGCTACTTATTTGATAAATTTGAGATACCAAATTCTCATATCAATAAGTAAAGTTTCCGTGACAATTCATCAAAATTTGATTGATGAATTAATTTCACAGAATATGCTGACTGCATTTATCAAATTTGCTCCGGGTATGGCTGCAATATCGAGCTGTGACAATGTTCAGAACTATGTGAACTAGGCCTGTCTATTATTCCTGATATTGGATGAAATGGCGGTTATTCAGGTCTCTTCATATTTTTTCAAAATTGTTTAATTATTCTGTTTAGTGCTCACAAAAGCTAGAAAGTAGAGACATTCCTACTTACCATTGTTCAGATTATAAGGATATTACTATTCACCACGATTTTCAAGTCATTAATGCAACTACTAAAATCAGTAGCCGCAATCTCAAGTCATTGATAAATCTCAGTTCTATAACAATGATTCGCAAACAAATAATAGATATCTCAATTCTTCGCTACCTGAAAGGAAAGTCAATAGTACATCACTCATTTCGATTGTAAATCTGTCATGTACGTCATTAAGAAGTGTCAAAGAACTCTGATCAATATATATCACACGATATATCACACGATAAAAAATTGTACTACGCCTGTACATCTTTTTTGTGAAAATGTCTCGAAGCCGTAGCTATCAGTGTTGAAGACAAAACTAGGATCATTGAGTTCTTCCAGAACAGTCATGACTACGAAGTCCGGCAGCCAGAACGAGTTTCTGCAGGGAACGAGGCCGAAAATGAGACTTTCACAGAATGATGTGCACCCTATGTCTACTGCGAATCGGTGCGTCTGCCGAGTTCTAGTGGGTTCCTCTTCTTGTCAGACAGAATAAAAAACTCATGTAAATCCAATGGGACGCAGATTGCAGTTTTTGGTTAAAATGAAATTTTGTATGTTTTCTCTGATTAAACGAAAAGTATTAAGTCTAGAGTCATAATTTTTGACATGGAATGTCTTCAGGTCATTTATATGATGTTCATGCAACCCTGGGTCTGTCTATAAAGCTAAACACATTTAGATTTGGCGAGCCTCTCAATGTCGGCAAAATCAAATATTTTGAGCAATTTTATCCACATTCAACCACATTCTCACATACTTTGCCGATCAGATGTATGATAAGAGCACATGCACATAATAGGAAATGACCTGAAGACATTCCATGTCAAAAATTATGACTCTGCCCTTAGCACTTTTCGTTTAATCAGAAAAAACATAGAAATTTTCATTTTAGCCAAAAACTGCAATCTGCGTCCCATTGGATGTATACATGTGTTCTTCTTTGATCCTGTCTATCAAGAAGAGGAACTCACTAGAACTGGGCAGACATGCCGATTCGTAGCAGGCATATGGTGTACATCATTCTGTGAAAGTCTCATTTTCGGCCTCGTTCCCTGCAGAAACGCGTTCTGGCCGCCGGACTAGCGGTCAAGTTGCTTCCATTCTTGGAATCAGGCGTGGAACAGCCTATCACATCATTCGTCGATACTTGTTGAGTGACGAGGTTGCTTGAAGAAGAGGAGGAGCGAACAATCAGCGAACTGATGAAGAAATGACTGACATGGTAGTTAACATCGTCGAGGAGCATCCGGAGCATACATTGACACAAATCAATGATGAATTGCCCGAGAAGCGCCGTGTTTGTGATAACACTGTGTCTAACATGCGGTACGGCCGCCGGATGATAACGCTCAAGATGATTCGTGATGTTCCAACGCAAAGAAACATTGACGATGTAAAGCATGAACGTCTTCTAATGGCGGAGTGGCTCCTAAACAATGCTCAATTGGAAAAAATTCATTGATGAAGGTGGATTTTGATTGTGGATCAAAAGAAATTTTGGAAGGTCTCCAGCTGGCAAAAGAACGGCGCGGCAAATAGCCGCGAGGGGTTCTTCTAACATTTCGGTAATTTTTGTAGTGTCTAAGCTTCATGGGTTGGTCCACCATGATATTTGGGAAAGCGAAGTTAAAACAACCTTCTGCTGAAGTGCGGGACCAGCTACTCGAACACACATCAAGTTCGTGTCTCAATAAGCCGATCAAGCAGTGGCCGAGATTGCAATCGAGAAGGTCAATAACTTTCATAATCATATACTTAACGTACTACCTTCTTGTTTACGAAGAGATGACATTTTTGTACAATAAATCTTCTCTCTATTGTAATTCATGATTTTCGTCATTTAACCTGCGACTATTTCGTCTGTTAAAGCTCTTAATCTTTGATGAGTACATACCGCTAAATGCAAATTTTGTAGGCATTGGTTAATTACTTAGGTTTAACTCTCTAATTTACTCAAGAATACCGCCTATTTAGCTGTTATATTAACCCATTTAAGGCCGCCTGTATAAATATCGGCAAATTTTCGATAAAAACGGTGTTAAGTATTTCAGAATGTTGTAATTAAGAATAATATGTGATCAACAGTGCATTACAATAACCATTTCTTAGAAATTAAAGCCGTAGCGATTTCGTTACGATGGCGTCATATCATGTCAAAATATACAAAAGCATGTTTTTTTAAATGTAACTTGTGAATTGCTCCAACAATTCCTGCCGAAGTAATGTATCATTATAAAAGCCCTCCATCGCATTTCAGAGGTATTTGTCGAAACTGTGAATTAGCAAATTTAATCAAAGGCCTGCTGTATGCTACTTGTCGTTGATGTTTGCTGTGAAATTGTCATCGTTGAAATGAGAAGATGTTTTCATGTTTCGAAATTCCTGTCGAGAAATTGATTTAATTGCTGCGTCGACTCCAGAGTCAAGTTAGATTTGGAGACGCCTCGGTAATTCGCAATGTCCACATTAATAAAGAACACCAAGAAATTAGCGCATTTGAGATTGTTCAACATTATGTAGGCCTAAACAATTCTTTTGGCGAGATCACAGAGCCACAACGATAGTCGATGAGAGATGCCACCAAGAGAACAAGGATTAAGAGCATCTCATAAGAATTCTTGCCTTGAAATGCATATTCTGAATTTTTGTTCTTGATGAATTGTCTATTTTATCTGATTTTTTTTTATTTTTCTTTTCATTTTTTTCTGAAATGATCATTCTATTTCGATTTCGTTCTCCATACCTCATCGCCCTACGATGTCACTAACCTCTGAGAACATCACGTTTGAACCCAGTAGGTCTGACACATTTACTCATCTTCACATTCATTCGTCTCAAAACTTTGATGAAGCAGTTTTTTCTGGAGCATTTTTTTTTTGGCAACTATTGCATTTGTCGTCATCGTCGGCATGCGGGAGTGCATCATTTCAGCATATTCTTAGGCACAAGCTTGGGTATGTCTTCTTGGGGCTACACCAGGTGGATGTAATAGTTTTTTATTTATATATATATTTTAATAGTTGCGCTGGGGATTTGGAGCCTGGCGTGCCCTTGCGTAGGGCGAGACAGCGTCTAGACCTACGACCAAGTTTTTTTTGATTGAAATTGCTCTAGTCATCAGAGGACATCTTTGTATTCTATGTTTAGGGGAACTGGCACCCTGCAATGTTTATGATTAGGCTATAAATGGAAATGCTTGAGATTTGATCTTTCTTTGACTTGCTTCCGTACATGAGCTAACAAGTCTATGTTGAGGAAAATACTATGGCAATTGACTTCAGTTTGTTTTGTGGTGGGAAATCCATAGACTAAAAATAGCAACAAGCATTACACATAAATAGAATGCACTAAGAACACAATATTCCAATGAAATTGTTCGTTTTCAGTATTCAACAAACATTAGTTTTGAAGAAAATTGACAGTACTCACCACCGTTTACTTCATTTACATTGTTGTTGTAATTAACATTTGTATATAATATTACGCCAGTGTAACTAAAACGCTACGGTTTAAAAAAATGATTGCCATGTCATGAATGAATATCCGAGGAAGTATAGATTGTCATTTTCGGTCTTTGATGCATAATGAGATCACGTAAATCACATGGATAGTAAATTACATGTGGACGTTCAAACACTGAGTCTTCCAGTATACAAGCATAATTTAAGCCTATTTTTTGTCTAATTTCGTGATGAAATATAAGCACAAAAAAGTGATAATTTTTGAATTGACGATAGTGTGCCTGAAAATATGTGATAAATCATGTATGGTTATCAAAATATTCCATCATATGTCTCAAGCTGGAGAATAGAGCAGATCCCGAAAAGTGTTGTAAAGAAAACGTGGGTTAACTAAATGGGTTAATGAAATTCGCCATATTTTATTGAACATTAGCTTTGTTATTGAAATGAGAAATTCCCTATTAATGACTTGCGCTGACCTGCATTATGCATCTGAGATTTGTACTTTTGACCTGAGATTATTGTTGTGGTATTGACTTGAGCTGGCGGCCATTGAATTTGGAAGTTGTACTAATGACTGGGAAATGGTGTAATAATTCTGCTTGATAACATGCAGATGATATTATATCAAGCATTAAGATGCTGCTGTGTTCTGTAATCTTTACAAATCCCCATCAATAATTTCGTGATGTCGTTGTACTTTGCTTTCAAGCTTAGAAAGCTGTAAAAGTTGCTTGTAGATGACTAAACAGACGGGATACATCAATCCAAATAAAACTCTGCAAGTTTTCAAAACTTGTCTTCTCTATGATATCCGTGAGATAGAACTGTTTTGAAATCAGGTGAAATTTTTCTTCGAGAACAGCGCATTCGAGCATGCAGCTGACGGAATAAACTCCTCCATAAGCAAACTCATGTCAGGTAATTGAATTATTTACAGTCAATAACTTCCTCGTTTGAGGAAATGTGCGTAGTATTTCGTGCAACGTCAAAAAGGAGCATTAGAGAAAATCAACATTTTTAAAGTGATGCAAGTGTCAAAATATAGCGACAATAAGCTGTCGATATCACTTGGAGATGACTTCTGCCTTCACTCGCATTCCTTTTGTGCTGCCAGCGTGTTCTAGTGAAGAAGGTGCGGGCCCGTCTCCACCGCGGAGCTCGGTTCGATTCCTGGGTTGGGCGAGTGCGGTCGGGGAATCAAGGGTGTTGGTATCTTTTATTGACTTAATCGTTGTCATTCTCTTTAGATATTCAATATACTGCGACAGACCTTTGTTGTCAATAAAAGTCTGATGCACAAAATTCAGTGGTCAAGTTAGGGCAACTCACTAAATCAGTTCATAAACTCTATTCAAATGCGGCTTTCTCAATGCAATGTAATGTGATTCAGCTATCCTAGCAGTAATCGCCGTGTTTTCTTTATCCAAAATCTTGTAATTAGAATAATTAATTGTCCACTTCACCGCCGTGCGCGGTCTAACCAATAATTTTCATGTTTGTTCAAATAACAAAAGAATTTCTATTTTCTATTCTATTCTATTTCTATATTCTAATAGAAATAAAGATAATAATTCAAATAGGAATAAAGAAACAATTTTCAGTCGATCCACTTTTGGCATCACTATTCTTCCAACTATGAATCCTGCTATTGCATTGTAAACCATAGTTCTTCCACCTGTTGATCTCGTACTTCACTCAGTTCTGCGAATATTGAGCCCATGGAACTACTACTCACCTACTTATTCGTCATC
The DNA here is from genome assembly GCA_907163375.1 of Prostheceraeus crozeri. Classification (NCBI taxonomy): domain Eukaryota; kingdom Metazoa; phylum Platyhelminthes; order Polycladida; family Euryleptidae; genus Prostheceraeus; species Prostheceraeus crozeri. The sequence goes on along the minus strand of CAJQUW010008472.1, from coordinate 112,084 downwards.
ACTCATCAGTCCACAATTCTCCCATTTTCAGGTTTCTATTCCTCTGCCTACATCTTAGATTTCTCTGGATTTACTCAAGTTATCTCACCATTGAACGATAATGATGCTGAATTTCCGCACAATTGAAGTGACAGATCCTAAATTCAATTTCTTCATGATAAATATATCAAATGAAAACGTCCTTCTCATCGGTGATTCTTTGCGAATAGAAGCCGTTAGACATGCATGTCTGAACTTGTTTTGATGCTATGGTTCGTCGGAATTTTGACTTAAATTTACAAATATCTTCAAAGGAAAACTGCTTTTTGTCCATCGTGAGGACTCCATCTGATCATTGATGCTCTCAACATCTTATCTTATGAAAATTTATATTTATCAATAAATGTTTACGAGATGTAGTCAAAATGCCTACCTCGAAGCGGATGTGAATTCAGACTGCAAACCTGTCATTGCAAAGATTTCAACGCAAGATTATAGAAGCGAATTATAAGGTTTCCATTTTATCTGAATTAGACAATGAAGTTAATATCCGTCGCAAAAAATATGTTAATCTGAGCATTTTTCGTAAGGAATGAAAAGAGCTCAAACCTCAAAGAGAAGAAGCCTTAATGTTTGATATGGTTAAAGATTCTCTGGAATATCCAATGTCTTAGAGTTTTTTCAAATATTCATGAAATCGCTAACAACTGTCACACTGTTGGTTAGTCTATTTTTATCATCAATCAGATATATGCTTCGTTGAGTAGTTACTAAAAGGATCATCTGAGTCTCAAAATTCAACTTGTCGATATCAAAGAGTGATCTTATCAGAGAGCAGAGCAAGTCTTGCGATTGCCGAAGATTTCTCGCTTTCTGTTCATCTTCTCGCCGGTGTTCTCCTTACAAATGATAAAGCCACAAATATTGTTTGAACTTCGGTTAAAGTGTTCCCAGTTGAAAAATGAGAGCCGTGAGTTAATGAAAATAACTGCGTCATTTTAAAGAAGTGTTTTTGATCAACTTTTCTAATAAGGAAAGACTTTTGGCAGTGCAGAGATAAAGGTTCTATCTGTGTGAATCTACGCTATAAGAACTTTTTAATTGTAACCGGTACATCTTGTCACCTGTCTTATGAATGAATGAGCTTTCTGTACATTAGTGCTTTCTCAGAATGTTCTGCATAGCAAGATCTTTAAAATTGTAATGTAAACTGCAACTCTAATGCATGAGGAAATAAATGCATTCGACAAATGATGTTTTTACATGCACACTTGAGATGAATTAAGAGAAAAGCTTCGTGTGTTCTTCTTGATACTAAATCTAAATAATGCTAAAGTTTAAGGTAAAATGTACAAAAAGTGCGTAGTAATTTTTTTAAAAAATTTCACGCAAGTTTCAGATTTCGCCGCGCCTATGCAGAAAGAGATTGAACACTGCAAATTGTATTCAATTTAGACCTTAAAAGGTGACTTAAGTTGTATCGCAAGGACCGAAAAAATAATTTTGCACATTTAGCGGATATTGATAGAATAAGTAAAACTAAGTACTGAAAATGAAATAATGGAATCAATAGCATCTCACTCACTGGAGAGATGCAGCTGCTAAAATAATGTTGAGAGAAAATAACAATTAACAATTCCCGCTGGTTTTAGTCGATGATTTTCTATTATTGATCAACACGTTTCGCAGTTTCTTTAGCGCAGCGACACTCTTGTCACTGAATTGATTGAATTCAAATGAGCCATTTATGCGAATGTGCGTGTGATATACTAGCTTTTCATAAAGAAAAATGCGATAATAGGATTTTCTTGTTCTTTCGGAAGCATGACTGTGTGAAGCTGAATCCTAGCGATGCAGGGTGATGACTTCAATTGTGATTATGAAACAATGAAAATTCAACTGATATCTGACGGATGTTCATGTATAGACATCTTCATCATCTTTCTTTAAACACGAGACAGATCGCTGAGATATCTTTCGACCTTGAACGATTAATTATTTTTGAAGTACTGTTCCTCTCGAATATCGACAATTCGTACAAAATGCTGCAACAGACCATGACAGTCGTGCTTATTGATAGACAAAGCCGGAATTTCAAACAAAGCTTTCCTTAATTGTCAAACAATGGGAATAAACAAAGAAATGACCGTCCGAGATGTGGAAGAGGTTACTAGTCACTTCGACCCCCTGACATTTCGACCCCATAAATTAATTATTATCCCATAAATTGATTATCACTGAGTGAATCCACTTCAGATAGGCAGAATAGACCCCTACGAGCCATACTTTAACTAATGAATGCAAATTACAGCCGAAATATCCACCAGGAAAAATAATCCACAACACGCAGAATTTGAAATCTTTGATAGATATTAAAATCGATGAAACAGACAGATGGAGCTTGTAACAGCCAGCTAATAGGCAAGAAATTGAACAGAGTACATGAATTTATCTATATCTGTGGCCAACGCACTATGCAGAAGCGTGGATTTGATAACCCCATTTCATGGGGTCAATTAAGATGACTTAATTTATGGGGTCGAAATGTCAGGGGGTCGAAGTGACTTGACACCGTGGAAGATAGGGTTGAAACCGGTTGTAGCCGCGGTCACAAATTTAAAAGGCCAGCAACTCATTATGCCCGCCGGCCGGTTATTCTAATTAGGCTAAGACGACCATTGACAACATTCATCCTATAATTTATTGTCTAATAAAGTACAGTTAGTAAAAGCATGCAAATGTACCCATTAATGTGACGCAAATGTTGCCAAAAGTTTTTGAAAATTTATTGCTTTATCTTTTTTCAAATCCGTTGACGCAACCACTGGCTGTTGAGAATTCCAAATTACTGATATCTAGCGATGACAAAACCGCTTAAGTAGTCAAAATAGCAGTTACAAGTCATGAGGAAAATATACAAATATTTTGATGTTTTTCCGCTTTTAGGGAATAATCATTAATTATTATTATGATATGCGTTTCTTAATACGCTCCAGTAATAAAAAATCGTAGTGTACATGTACACGTGTTACAAGATATATAAATGAAATTAGCATCATACAAGAAGACATAAAAGGAGTCAGTATAGACATTTAGCCTATAGTATACCGAAAGCTACATGTAAGACGTGAAGATCGTCAAAGCCGTAGTTTGGCGTTCATTTTCTCATTGTGAAGTTTTTCTCAATGAGCTGCTACGGCCGGCTGGTGTTATTTTCACTGTAGGCATTGGGGTTCATCCAGAAGAAGAGACTGGAGACATTAATAATATTCAAAGACACAATTACTTGGAATTACATTAAAGGTTAAAGTCATTGCGCGCATTGCTGCTAAATTTTTCCATTTGTGAACAAGATATCGTATCAAAGTATGCCACGGATAATTGTCTATTTACCTGATTGAAGATCAATTTGGATAGAAATTGATGAAAATCAGTACCATTGCGCTTCATCGGGAACTCATGCTCATCTGGAGAGAGAGAGAGAGAGAGATGTATGTATATCTATTTCAGATATGTGAAAAATTCTCGATTCATACAAAATTTCGGAAATAGTGAGAAAGTAAACAAACTAAAGAAAATGCACATACGTTTGACATAATGTTTGACATATACAATCCGGTTGTGTTGAAAGATTCGAGTAGCATTGACTACATGCTTTGAATTTCAACCCCATTTATACAAAAAATGCAGAAAGGTACGAAGGAAGTAAGCCGACCATGAGAGCCTATTGCTGGAACTTGAAAGCGTCCATTTCGCGTAGTTTCGGGGATAAGCGAGTAATTCAAATCATTGGGATGATTCATTTTGTGAAAAGCAGACACAGCAAGATGTCGACGCCTCTCCTTCAATGCTGGAAAAAGTGAACACTCGCATTTATTGCCACAAGTAGGAGTATGCCGTAGGAGTACCGGTAGACCTACGGCATACTATAGAAATCGAGAAATCGACTGATTTCTAGCGTCCAAGTTGACCCGCTGCCAGCCTCAATCAGCAGGTTACAAGACGCCGACCTAGTCCCGGCCTGTTTTGATTGCATCGGGTGCCGGTTCCAACCCTGGTGGAAGACATCCTTCAATAGCAAGGATGGAGCACAGAATTGCTCGCGCTTCCAGCAAATGGGACTCCTATTTAGACGCCAAGACTGCAATCTAAGTTATGTGGTACCTCTAAAATACAATGAAAGGCATTCTTCGAAGGTGCGGACTGTTTAGATGCATTGTTGTTTGAAAAACCGTGTTAGACTTTGCGTCACCGCAGAAATCGGTTCGAATGATGTCTGCAGAAATCAACATGGTTTGTGACAAAGTGGGATAAAGTTATTTCCTCAGTTAAATGAATATTAGAGCTCTGAACCAGTGATTTTCTGCTTTCTGAAATATTGGCGTCAGAAAGTATCGAAAGAATATCCATACCTCGATCAAATTTCCAACACATTGGTGCTTGAGGCGATGTCAGAGGAGACGGCTCCTTCTTTCCTCATATACCTATCATCAAGGATGTCCTTTCCAACACAATGGAGCTCCACCGCACCCATCCGCATTCACAAGTAGTTTTTTTGGTTGGCATTGGAAATGTCATCAATGTTTTGCAGTCATGACCTGCCCAAAGTCCGGATCTCTCTAGCATATTTTGAAGGAGAGGATTTTTAAAAGAATCCAGCAACTCATTGAGACCTCTGGAGAGTGGCTGTAGATCAAAATCCCGAAGAGAAAAATTCGATCCCCATGTTATGGAATGCTTGTGTTTCAGCAAGGGGATGTTTTGCGAAATGCTGAATTGAGAAGTATTATTACATGAAACTTATTTAAATATCGTAAATGTAGGTTTTTCATTATGTTGGGTATTTTTCTTACTCACCGACACTTCATTGAAAGTAGACAAAGAAAATACGCAAAACCTTTTGGACGATTAATTTTTGCGAATATTTTCTAAGATGTGATGGCAAAAATATTCTGTCCCCGTATTCATGAAGAAACATCACGAAAAAATGTATTCTGAAGGTAGAGATGAAATCATTGTAGTACGATTGCTTGCTAATCAGGCAGGACTAATCTACCACTTCATGTTTCATCGATGTGTGGCGCAAGAAATTATAAACGGGCCTGTATGCTGTGAACTTAAGGAAGGCGCTGGATATAGCTATCATAATGAAAGTTCACAAGTATGACACGCAAGAAACAGGCATTAACATATCTTCAAAATTTTACTTGAATAGAATATTGACTGGCTCTATGAAACACCCTCTATGTAACCTCTTTGAAAAATCCAAAGACATAAATGATGATGTTAATTATAAGTGTCTGTCCAAAGTACAACAGCTTTGGAAGATAAGGGTTAAAGCAATCTCTGTGGTAATTGGGTCACTGGGTGCCCACACTGATCAAAATACTGACAAAATACTTGAGAGAGATATTCGCAGTCCATCATGTGCCTCAATTGCAGGAGGCTGTTCTGCTGTCTGAGCCTGCCTATATTTTCAGACGCACCCTCTATCTCCCTGAACCCTGGTAGAATTCCGAGGTCCTCCGACCGATGTCTAACAAGGTCGTGTACCAAAAAGGGTGTTTTTCTAAAAAACAACATTCACCACTTGAGAATCAAGGAGGTCAAGCTGATATCAACGATATTAATACATAATCAAATGGTGCTGTTCAAAGTTAAGAATATCAAAATATGAAGCCATTGGCACGCGGCGATATTTTTAAAAGTGCAATAATTCAAATTTTAAACTGCTACTCATAGTGTCAGTGTCAGCGAATTGATTCAAGCAGACAGCACCATGAGAAAGAGTATGACCAAAATGTCTAAGAGATGCACTTATTCATTTGAATCCATTTTAGGAAATATGGTCAAAGACCAGAATCCAATGAAAAATTCAAAATTGCCGTCATTTTTAAAATATTTGGAGAAGTAGTTAGGAAAAAAATATAGATGAATTCGCCCTCTAGAGATTTTTTTCATTCTATCCTTGGTATGGACAAGGCTAAGTGCAGCTGCAGCGGTGCACCTCATTTTCGGATACAACATAGCGATTGCAGTCCTCTCTCTACATGGCTTCATGCACTTGTGATGTGATTGCATTTGTTGCGATTAAATGAATTGTTAGCTGAAATGTTAGTTGAAAGGCAAATCATAGAGGATAAAAAGTCAGACGACACAGCGTAGCAGATCATCAGAACTTGTAATAGTGAACAGGAAGCTTCATACATACTTTATAGCCGCTGATAAGTATGTCTTCAATAAAGTATATTTATAAAAAGTTGTATCGCTCTATACAATTCAAACAAATCTAAAAATTTATACAAAACTGATTTTAAATTTTTATATGGATTGAGGAAAACTTCCATTTATTTTATCTCGTTCTCCTTAGAAGCGTTCTTCTGAAAAGCTCATCTAATGACCTGCCTGTCAAAGAAAATAGGTAGCCTAAATTTTCGTTTTGAGTTAAGTGCCAGAAAACCATTCAATCATGTGCGTCAGATTTCGCAGCAAATGAGAGACAGGTTTGATAATATAAAGTCCCACTTGGAATTGAGTGTTTTTCGCCATTTCAATTTGAATGATTAATTGAATTTCGAATAATTGTATCAGAATTAGAGTGCAGCTGATTTTACGTGTCAAAGTTTGAAAGCAAATCAAGAAAATGCTGTCTGTGAGATGCAAAAACGCTTCAAACTTTGGCACGCTGTATGTTTGAATGATTGATGGGAAATGAATGATTGGATATTACACTATATTGTGACTGATGATGACATAGTCTCAAAGGTGGTGAAGAATTCTCAAAACTGCAGGCGCTCTTCAAAAATCAACTCCATAATTTCGATCTCAAGATTACGTCATCGGATTGCAAAGCAAATGATAGTCAAAATGGCGAACCAATGGGTCATTGATTCTTCCTTGGGGCTCATATTCCTAATTGAAAAATTCAATGAGTAATGTGAAATGCTCTGTGAGAGATGCCAATGAGTTGAAAATTCAAAGAGCGGGCATTATTACTCCAATTTTGATCTATGCTTTTGATTGATTTAAGAGCAGAAAGCAATAAATTGTGAGTGAAAAGTCGCAGATTATGAAATACCGCTCAATTTCATAAAATTCATGACACAAGGCAATTTCAATTGATTGCTTATTGCAGGTAAAAGTGAAAGCCATAAAGTGATAGAAATATTTTCATAGTCAAACAGTATGCCAGCATTTATTCTACATTTTCAATTTTTGAAATCTGCATGATGAAAAGATATGAAAGTTTTATAAGTGGTAAAAATGTACATTAAATGTAAATAAATACATTCACATACCGTAAAACCTGTAATAGACGCCACCTTCAATAGAACACCTCCAAACGACCGCCAACCACTAACTCTATACAATAATGGGAGCATATAATAAAGTGGCTTACCAAGAAAGTTTGCGAACGTAGGGTATATGTTTAAGTTACTGATTACCAATTGTAATTATTAACTATTGTAACTAGTCATCATTGAATGTCATCCGGCATCATGCACATAATGAATACGTAACGCGTTAATGGATTCCACTTTGTACTGTCTCCGCCTTTTCCTTAATCCATGTATTGACCTGATGATTATCACATTGCTCGCTTTCTGTCGTGACGTAAGCAGCCTGTAGATATAGTTTGCCATTTAGAGACGTTTTCTGCCTTAATTTGTAGCTACAGGGTGAGGATAAGTAAATGACAGTTGATAAGGATTACTCTTAGTCATAAAATGACAAAATTGATAAAATATTCATTTAGGATTATCACATAAAGTTTGTATAAGCCTCCGCAATATTTCATTTATTCTAAATGAATTTTAGGCCTACCGATATTGAAGCAATGGCTTCAACAGTTGAACATCAACGAATAGCAATATCATCTTCGCACATCACTTCTTTAGTTGAAAATCAAAAATTACAATCATAGGAATTTGCAAACTCATCTAAGCCACAGTTCCTGATCATGGTTGTCGCGATGTTTAAAGCCACTTTCCAAGATCAGTCGCAAAAAATGCTAGTTTCACCGACCTACGTACGGGCTTTCATGGATCAATGAAATCCACAGTTTTTCAGTCTGACCAATTTCCAATCACATTGTTAATGCAATGACATTCATAGGATGTTGACTTTCATCTAATATGAAGTGAAGATGATATGTACATGTGGATCTTCTGGTCAAAAGGACATAAAGCGTTTTTTCGATCATTTACGTTTTAAACGGGCTCATTGTCTAAATGAAGTTACTTTTAAATTTACTTTACCTTTTCTATGGCCGATTTTGCTGTATTCTTATCCCACATTCTGAAATTCGCCTGATCATTATGTTCCGAGCGTCGTGCTGGTAAATTCATGAACTTGGAGTATGATGACTCTCACGAGAACTAATTTTCGGTTGGTGATCCTCAGTGTGAAAGACTTTTTCATTCTGTTGTGAGCGAACACGATCATCCACTTAGGTCTTTCTTTGTTGAGAGGAATTCTGTTTCCTTGAGGAACCGTTGTCCAATCAGACGGCCAAGGTCAATAACAGTATTATTAGTCTTCCGTCAAGCTTTGTCCCTATTTAAATTATTTTTTGTGCTCATATTTGCTTTCTTGCGCTCTTGTCATTATGTACACTCGTTCAACTATTTTGTCGTGTGTTCATCACATTTGTGGAGCAATAATAAAGCTCATCTTATCTATATTAGTTTAAAATAAGATCTTTTACAGTAAATAGCTATGTTTTGCTTCTTGTTGAAATCAGACGATTTTTTCTGTTATGATGCAAATTATATCAATTCAGAGACAAAGCATGCTCATCAACTCTCTATAGAAAAAACTTCGACTTGGTAGATCGAAGGAGACGTTTATTGTCTATGCGAAATCCTCATTTATGTATGTAAACCGTGCTGCACATGCTCATTATTAATATTAAATTTGTTTCATTTCAATGCCCACAAACCTATTTCGCTTCCTCTTCTGTTGTGTGAAAAATCGAGGTTGCTTATGCATTTTCCCAGAAATTCCCCAATTCAATGATAGTCATTGTCAGTTGTACGTACATGTTGACTTAAGATCTGCAGTCGTCGGAAATTTGCCCAAAAAAGGTCCATTCACATCGGACGCGGCGAGTCGAGTCCTCACGCGTCAAGAATTTCGTTCATAACCTTAATAAACCTATGTTGCTGTTCACACAGAGACAGGCGGGATCGCACCGCCTCCGCTGTGAACAACCCATCGGTTTATTAAGGTTCTGGACTCGTGAGGACGCAGCGTCGGATCATGTGTGAATGGACCTTAACACAACACGACACGAGCACTAAATCCAAACTGCCTACGACTAACAAGAAAGTAGCACGAAATTTTATCTTGCCAGTAATCTATTTAAAGAAATAAATTTTAATATTCTGTACAAAACAGCAGTCGACTGGAGGAGATTACACCAACTTAAAGAAATTCCAAAGTAATTGAATTAGATAAAAAGCTCAGTGATTTCTGTCAAATGGCTGTAGAATTGCTGTCAATCTAGCAAAGAGCCGTTTATCACAGCTCTGGGCTGAGAGAATACCGTCGTCAGTTTATGACAAATCCCGCTGTTGATAATGCACGTCACTTGTAGCGGAAGTGACTAGGTTGGCAGCAATGACGTGCACTGCTCTGCTCATATTCAGATACTGTGCTGCACGCCCCGCCCACCACCGGACTGTGGCGATTAATACTTGCTCTTGGTTCGGCCATGGATTGGTCAACTGCACACATATGTATATATATGTAACCGGGACTGGCTGACCGGCCCAGTCGACCTGCAGCCGATCTAGCTGTGCAGGTACATTGGAAGAATGCTGTTTATGTATCCTTCATCGCCGTGAAATATAAAGCATTCTAGATATATCAAGCTAGAACAGATTAAGCTATCAAATTATCACGATTTAGAAATTATCAGTATCATTGTCAACACGAAAATAGAGCACAATTCCAATTTTGAACGCACTAGAACGAAAACGAATAACAAGGCTTTGCACGAAATGAAACACCATATATGGATAAATGTCAGTTAAGGTAAGTAGGCCTAATTTATGAACTTCTTTATTATATTTTCAATTTTCAAGATCTGAAAATTGCTAAATGCTATTTATAAAACAAAAGTTTTATAAAAATAACGTCTGCAACATCAAGCATCGATTACATATGGGATGAGGTATTGGCAGTTGCGACTTTGCGTGACAGGGGGAAGTTCTTGAAATTGAAACAAGAATCAGATAGACATGCAATAAATGATTCAATAGCTCCATGTTGGATCATTTACAATGTATTTTGACAAAATAAGGCAATGTTTACGCTGTCAAATGTTGTCATTAATCAAATCAGTATAAGAAAGTCAATGTTCATATATAGCAACTCCATTTAAGAAAGATGAGCATACTTGATCATTTGGGACCTATAAAATAAGACACAATGTCATAGTTTGCAGAATTGTCTCAATGCGTACTCTGTGGCTGTTGTACTTTGCGGCTCACATCAAACACTTCCTTTAATCAGCATCCAAATTTGCCTGGATATTTTGTTATTTTACATGTACATTGCGCCAGAATATTTCCGTGTTATTCAAACAAACCAAAGGCAAAGACGCCATGAAATAAGCGAAAGTTTTCCAATAGTGATACCGAGTTGATTAAATTTCATAACGCTCTGAGCGGACATTTCATGTGAGGTCAGTAAATATTGAATGAATCGCTTTGGTTTTCGTGTTTCCCATACTTAAATGAAGAAACAAATCCCTATTAATTTATCTCGTGAACTCAGTAATTTCCGCATCGAGCTTCACATTTTTCATTTGAATATGGAACTTCGGAAGCATTTGATACGAGATCAGAAAGAGATGAAATTTGGGTCTCAAGATATTCATTTTTTATGGATCCCGACAACTTCATTGTACATGTCTTTTGAAATTATTTTAGAAATGGTTTCTTTGACATTTTGGCTAATTTCATGGTCAAGAATATAGGCATATATTTAGAAAAATATGTCCAATGCGTGATGCTCCATCGCATGAAACTCGCCTGAAATTAAAAAAGTTGGTAATGATCTACTAAATGCCTTTTCTATTCATCGCATTTCTTAAATATACATGCATGTCGGTAACAACGCTTCATATAACGTTTCCTCCTTGTTATACGAGTTAGGGATGCGGTGTCCTCTCATTTTGATAGGACTCCGCCTCCGGAGATTGATAGGACTCCGACTCCGGGTGGCAAGCAAATATAGCCTAGTTTTTTGAAAAAAAACTGGTAACCTACAGCATAGTTCATTATTGGCTTACCTCAGCTTGTGTTTAGTGTTCATTCCTGTATCAATTATCAATCATTTCCGATGAAATTTGTCAAATGTCGCTTTAAGTTGAATGCATGCGACTCGGCTCCTCCCATCTTCTTGATGTGTGCTTAACACGATTTTTCTCCAGTCTCTACCAGGCAGGAAAATCCTCCATCCTTCTCCAAAAATATGAGTACACTTTCGATTTTAATATGCGCTTTGGAGAGATCACACACGATTAACGTGAGGGTAAGAAACAAGCTAGTATTTTACTTTTGTCTCTGATGCGACCTTTGTGGTGCGTAGGTGTGATCGAGGCTAGGAAGGCTTGTCTTCTCAACTAAATCACCGAGTGAAAAGACAATCCTTTTTCACTATCACGGTTCATTCCTCACGGTTCGTTTTAAAAAAAATTAGTGCAAAAAAATTCACCATGAAATCTGGTTGCAGAATATGATTCAACATAGCCATCTATGTTATTTGAGATCAAAATCAAAATCTCCTATCGAGCCGTTTTTGAAAAATCTTGAATTTTCAAAATGGCGGCCATTTGAATATTTCAAAATTCGTGAAAATCAGAATTCCAGCCCAAATATTCATTTAGAGGGACACCAGTCGTCTAAAAATCCTCCTACAACATTTTTCATGTTTTATTACAGCAATATACAACCATTGTATTAAATAATTGGTCAAATATTCAAAATGGCGCACTGTAAGAGTAATTAAAAAATATAAATACATAGGAAAATATACAAAGCTTAGTATTGGCTAATTAAGCTCATGAATTTGAAAGGAAGCATTATTTTGACCAGAAATGATATTACACATGATCTTACACATGAATGAATGACTTAATTCTGAATGCAGGGTGTTCTATAAAGAACACCGCAACATTTCAGAGTCGACGAAATACATGTTTAATGCTCAATATTCAATGTTATATCGATCGTTGGTTTACTTTCATCCCAAGTACCGGTAGTAATTATCCCTTTTTCGCGATATTACTCAATGCGAATATTTGAAAATTGAGAACAAATTTAGGAGAAACATTCGATTTATTCAGAGATATTCATTATCACGTATTTCAAACTTTCTCAAAGATGCTGAGCGTTATAAGTCTGTACGGCCTTAAGCAAACACTCTTTATATTCAGGATTTGTTCGATTAACCTTGTATCTTTGCCATGTGCTATGGAAGTCGGAATGCACAGATTCTCCTGCCTGTTCACTCCAGCGAGCCATGCCCTCCATTCTTGGTTTGCAGAAGTCGACTATGTGATAAAAGACTGCATGAATTTTAGGTGTTGTTCGTATATGCAAGTCATAAAATCGAACTCTGAACACGCCGATATGTTTCTCAAAGTCCGAAGACAAGTGCCGACCGTAGCATGAGTCAACGACCACTTTCAAAGCCGCAAAACATTCGACGTACTTTAATGCTGACAATGGGCAAATAGACCGAAGGATATCAGTACTTCTTAATAATCGACGGCATGCATTGCCGTTAAAAGAGCCGCCATGTAACGCCTCCTTTTCTACATAGCATCTGCGGGCCCATTCAATAGAGCAATTGTGGAACTCTTTCTCAAAGGATTTAAAAATGGTGTTAACGGGTCCTAGAAGAAGGTGCAGTTCGGGAGGTGGCAGGACATCAATCACCATTTCGCTAGGTTCTCCTCTCAAAATTGGCAAATGTATTATATTGCCGTACAATTTGGCATTTTCTTTTTGCCCACCTGCTTCAAACCACCGCCAGAATTTATCAGTTATATTCCCCAAAGTTCGGAGTTCTCCTCTCTCATCTAATGCATTTTTATGTACATCACACCACGTACATGGATGGGTACTGCTGTGAGACATAAGACCTAAAAGAATGTTTGCAACTTTTAAGTCAGCTGAAATAACTTTTTTGGTGATAGACAGATGAGAATTTTCTCCTATCAATTGAACTTTGTGCCACATTTTCAGAATGTTGACATAATTTCGGGCACATCGGGTGTCATTGCGAGTATGAAAATCTTTTTAACCCCACTGTCTTTCATGGTATTAGCTGCAATTCCATCAGAGTATGAAGCTCGTGAATTTCGGTTGTGCTCTATCTCGCTATTCTGTGTAATGCTCAAACACAGTTTTAGAAATCCACCTCCGCCATCAAGACATAATTTACATAGCAAATCAGAAGCATCATAATTTCTTGAATCTACAATACAGGAAATCAAGCCATCAAGTTCCTTGCAATATACTAATGGACTGGGAAAGAAATGAGAATTATTACCTAGTTTCCCAGTTGCTAAGAACTCCAATGTTTCAACTTCGAAATAGTCATCAAGAGAACGATTTATTGCTGATAGTTTCTGTCTTAGATTTGTTTCAAATATATTGCGATTTTTTGAAGCAGTCCTCAGATCTGCAGCAAGTTTAAGAGTTGAATTGGTTGATGAATTAAGATGAACTTGCATTGAGGACATTTGTTCTGCAGATATTTTTGAAGCAATAGGTTCATGTTTTGCATCGTGACGGATACTAACAGGAAGAGGTTTACCTGTGGTGGTGCTAAGCAAAATGGTATCTACCTGCTGTTGACTGGTAAAATCTTTCATAAGAGAAGAAGCAACTTTTTCACTTACATTAAGGGAAGTTGATGCGAAGTTTGAAACATTTTGTATGCGAGTGTTAGTTGTACAGTGATGTGGCTTACCTCTGTGAACTTGACTCAAGCGAACATACTTTCATCGCTTTGGGAATCTCATTACTCACAACTTCATTAGAAGGGCGACCACGTCGACTTTTTTTCTGTTTGGGTAAAATATTTTGCCGGGCAATTTTACAAATAGTACACTGACAACAAGTGTTTGAACGCGTGACTGGAGTACGAGGTCCGAGTGAAGAATAGTCAAAAGTATCGATGGCAGTGGCGAAGTGTCCTTTCGAGTATTGCATTATTATACTACGACAAGTACCACACAAGGAAGATGGCAGTCTTTCGTCCTCCAAATCATAACCACTTATAACGTGCTTCTCAATGATATCTCGCTGATCGGGTGTAATTTGCCTCATTTCTTTCGCCTTCTTGAAACATATGAGGCACACAACTTCACGACAGTCTTCATGAGTACGGGAACCAGTTTTCTTATGTAATAATGAAAGTGCCATTGCGTGTAATGTTCATACGAAGCTGAAGAGAGTATATGGAATGAAATATTCGCACTCTCTATGTATAGTTAAATTCGACAATCAATAATTCAAAATCGTAATGACAGACTTGAATCTGATATGTCTATGCCACACTGTCGTTTGAATTCAAAAGTATATCTTCAACGTGAAATCAGTCGTGAAATAATTCATGCCAACTTACCCAACGATATGAAACTGTAACAAGATCTATCTCGCATATCTATGGTATGTGCGTCTATTCGAGCAATGTATACTGTTTAGGTTGTGATGATACAGCCAGGGGGAGGCACAGAGAGTTCTATCTATGCTTCATAGACATCCCAGATATAGCTCATTTGCAAAAATATAATTACTTAAAATTCATGAAGGCATACGTACAGTAAATGATTAGTTGACAAATAAGCAAATATTCTCATAGAGCATGTGTATCGGTATGAATAAAATGGTTTTGTTATGAACAACTTCAATTGAATATCCGACAACAAAATAATACATTATATCAATGTTTACCGTGCATTTTGAATATATAGATATACTTTCAATGGTTACTGAGATACGTTCGCCAATAACTACCGGTACTTGGGATGAAAGTAAACCAACGATCGATATAACATTGAATATTGAGCATTAAACATGTATTTCGTCGACTCTGAAATGTTGCGGTGTTCTTTGTAGAACACCCTGTAGTCAGAATTAAGTCATTCATTCATGTGAAAGATCATGTGTAATATCATTTCTGGTCAAAATAATGCTTCCTTTCAAATTCATGAGCTTAATTAGCCAATACTAAGCTTTGTATATTTTCCTATGTATTTATATTTTTTAATTACTCTTACAGTCCGCCATTTTGAATATTTGACCAATTATTTAATACAATGGTTGTATATTGCTGTAATAAAACATGAAAAATGTTGTAGGAGGATTTTTAGACGACTGGTGTCCCTCTAAATGAATATTTGGGCTGGAATTCTGATTTTCACGAATTTTGAAATATTCAAATGGCCGCCATTTTGAAAATTCAAGATTTTTCAAAAACGGCTCGATAGAAGATTTTGATTTTGATCTCAAATAACATAGATGCTATGTTGAATCATATTCTGCAACCAGATTTCATGGTGAATTTTTTTGCACTAAATTTTTTTAAAACGAACCGTGTCCTTCAACTATTACAAGCTTCGCATGTACTGTTGTCTCTGTATTTATGTTTGACGGAGAAAGTTGACAGTGACAACTATGCACGAGAATAGATAATTTGTTTGTATTTTAATTCGGGTCTAGTTATAGGCCGGAGTCCGGAGTCCTATCATTTGATAGGACTCCGACTCCAGCAAAAATGATAGGACTACGGGACTCCGACTCCGCATCCCTGATACGAGCCATGCATTTTGCGTAAGTCTGCAGTGGATGATTATCATTCTCGCAATTCAAAAGAAAGTTAGCACTTATTCGATGTCGTTTCTCGACAATTGATGGGGAATTGTTACATTTGTAGCGGTAGCTACATATAATTCGGTGTGCACGTTTTCAACCTTTTTCGCGATGTTCAAACACTTCTTTGACATCTTGATATACAGAGGATATGCATAAAGCAACACAGAAATGACTAGTGCCACATAGATATTAGTCAGATTTCTTCTTAGACACGATATACTTTAAACATCGGATTACGAATAAACGTCGGGATGTGGTTAGACAGATTTCGTTCCATGTTACTCCTAGGATAGAAAGTTGAAATACCTAAGGTATGTCAGGATAAACAGGAATGTCAATGTCTCGCGATCTTTTGACCACCAACTGCCTGCTCTTCTTCATGTTGACGTGCAAAATATTTCTGCTCAATCTGATCTTGAACTGTGATCAAATGCATTGGGAGATTGCATTGTAAGAAATCCGTTCGACCAATGTCATGTCGTCGTCGTCGGCGTACTTTATCAATCGTGCATTCTTGGAAGCAATTTGCATTAAGACGAGGAATGCTGTGCAACAAAAAGGGACCAAAGACAGATCCTTTAAATAATCTTGACTTGACCTTCATAACGGTACCAATCACTTGGTTCAGCTTAACACACTGCTGCCGATCAGTGAGAAAGGAATGCAACCACAATAAAAGATCATGGTCAAGACCTCCAACAGTATTATGGTAGTTAATAATGCAATTATGTTGAATCTTATCGAATGCCTTAGCGAGGTCAATACAAGTAATTCTCACAGCAGCAGTTCTTCTTCATCTATCATAGTTGTTACAGTTTCGTGTATCTCAATCAATGCACTTGAAGTTGACGCAAGTGATCGAAGCGCATGCTGATGACTTCCATATAAGTTGATAATATCACTCCTGCATTTGTTCATAACGAGTCTTTCGAAGACCTTCCCTATTGATGAAAACAAGTTTTTGGAAAGGGAACACTTATTGCATTTTTCCAAATGGTTGGAAAACACTGCTCGACTGATGATGAGCATATGTGTTGCAAAACATCACAATATCAATATAGACCTCAGTTCATACTTTTGAGTGATGCATAATGTGTTGCATATAGGCCTATCTATTTCTATTTAGCAAGTATTGATTGCTAAACTTAACTTCAGGTTCCATTTCCGTCGCAGAGATCGGAGGTCACATGCCGTCATCTCTCTCTCGATCTCGACACTTTTGAAACGCCAATTAACAATAGTCCTGTCCATCTCTTCCCGACGTCTATTCACACTCTTCGATATCTATCTTGCCCTTCGACTGCAGATCTTTCCCACAGGGATGCGGAGTCGGAGTCCTATCAAATGATAGGACTCCAGCCTATAACTAGACCCGAAAAATAATACAAACAAATTATTTATTCTCGTGCATAGCTGTCACTGTCTTGATGTCAACTTTCTCCGTCAAACAAAATTACAGAGACTGCAGTGCATGCAAAGCTTGTAATAGTTGAGGGAATGAATCGTGATAGTGAAAAAAGGACTGTCTTTTCACTCGGCGATTTTGTAGAGAAGACAAAACCTTCCTAGCCTCGATCACACCTACGCACCACAAAGGTCGCATCAGAGACAAAAATGAAATACTAGTTTGATGAGAACATTACCTCTTACCCTCTTGTTGATCGTGTGTGACGGCTCCTCCAAAGCGCATATATTAAAATCGAAGGTGTGCTCATATTTTTTGGAGAATGATGGGAGATTTTACTACCTGGTAGAGACTGGAGAAAAACCGGTGAAGCACACATCAACAAGATGGGAAGAGCGGAGTCGTATGCATCCAACTTAAAGCGACATTTGATAAACTTTCATCGAAAATGATTGATAATTGATACATCAATGATCAGTAAAAACAGGTTCAGGTTAGCCTACATAATGATGCATGATGTAGGTTACCAGTTTATTTTTCAAAAAACTAGGCTATATTTGCTTGCCACCCGGAGTCGGAGTCCTATCAAGGTGATAGGACTCCGCATCCCTGCAGTTTCCCATCATTATGCCTATTAACAAGTCTTCTCCTCTCACGATATGTGTCCACAATACATGATTTTCCTTCTCATCGAGATACTTATCAATTCTCGCGTCATACCAACCAACAGTACGACTCGCTTGTTCGAAAGTCTCCTCTTCCAACTTCTACGCAGTGCACGTCTGTAACATCTCTATTCGAAGGTTCGCAGTCTTTTACTCGTGGCCATCCGTATTTCTAAGCCATGTAGCAAACCCGGTCACATCTAACATTTGATGACACGAACTCTTGTTGTGATGCTGATATTAGAATTGGTAAGTAAACTTTCGCAGATCAGCAACCATTGACTTAGGCTCTCAGATTATATTAGGATTGCAATCCCGTAGTAAAAACTAAGCTCGCGCTGAGATAATTGAAATTTTCCAATTCCAGGATTATCCCGGGCTTGAAAGCATTCCAGTCCCGAGCCGAGGCTTGAAAAAGACACATTACAACATTGCAATCCTCTGAAATCGAACGCATTTTGCATTGCAATACGTAGCTGAATTATGTTTATTGCGATGCATACATGCATGAAGTATTCACAGATCCACCCTTCGTGCATACCCTCTCATGTTTGTCTAAACTTATGTTGCCAAATGTGCATGTAAGGCTAAATTTACATTATCTACATTATGTAAAAGAGAAACAAAGCCACAATCTACAAGTACAAATGGATCACACAAAATTAATGTTGTACCGGTGTTACGAGATTCAGTTTCCCTAGGTTTTAGTTTCCGATCGGAAAATAAAACCATGGTTTTAGCTTCCTAGTAGGAAAATGATACCAGGTTTTATTTTCCTATTAGGAAACTAGAAGCCGCAACACCAGGGGAAAACCAGTGGGAAACTAAAACACACTTAAAAATGTTGGGTTTAATTTTCCTATCGGAATATTAAACCATGGTTTTAGTTTCCGGTAGGAAACTGAGACAGAGGGAGAGAGAGAACTATAACACCGGTAGTCATTGATTTCCTTGACGCATGTGAGCAATGTGCATACATCCATAATTCTATTAACTTGAAAATATTATCTTTTTCAGCAATCAATTTGGCAAAACCCGTTCATACCGGGGTTTGGGGATCTATTAAAGTGCATCAATTGTTCATGTGTAACCTCATGCTCATCACAACTTATAACCTTTTGTTTAACTGTACAGTCCTGAGAATGGAATTCAGACACTGAAAAATAAATAACTTATCTGCCAATGCTAACGGAACTACTGATGACATGGGTCATATTTTTCGCCGCTGTCCTTCTTCAAAAACTTAGATTGATGTCTGACAGGAACTGATCAACTAGGTTCTGATGTCACATTGTCGATGTGTCGTTCGAGTCTGTTACTTTCAGCTCGCACGTACTGATAAGCCTCCTTGTGACATGCCAAACATGTGGATATTCAAATCTTCCATCTGCAATGACCTGCGAGTACTTGCGGGTAGGGGTAGAGAGAAACTTCGCTATGGGAACGAATGGTCACGATATTTTCAAGCATGCATGGAACCTTATCAACAATTCTGCACATTTTGTGGCTTGGCATTGAAATAATTTTGTAAAAGAGAGCATGAAAAGAGATTGGCGGATAGAGTCGCGCTATTTACAGACAGCATTTGCAGATTTTTAACAGATAGGCCCTATTCCTGCAGATTTTAACTTGCTGAGTGCGATTATGACTTCATGAACATCCAGCCTCTTTGCAGACTTATACACAGCAGTCTTAATAAGTTAGGGCATGAAACAAGAGCAAAAATTGACAGCTATTAAGCTGAGAGATTCCAACATCCATGTCACCTAGGGAATGCAATCTCGGAATCCAGGACCTGTAGGTTTTAGTAAATTTCGAAATCCCGGGATTTTGCTCGCGAGATCACGGGATTAATTTACTAGTTTTTTACCAGTTATTTTAGTAGTTTAATTTAGGTTTTTAACTATTTTGAGTGTGAATATTGAATGAATTGTCGATCTCTTATCTTGAATATTGTTCATTCAATTACAGTGCATCTTCGATTATCCGGACGTAATTTCAGAATCCGTTCGATTCTCCGTGATTCAATCAAAACATGTACATGTACATACATGGAATCAAATGTTCATTTTAGCATTCCTCTCCTCTTTAGGCAACACATACACGAAGTACTCTTGCTTTACCAGCAATTAATTTTTGCTCAATGTGCGGTTCTCGCCTGAGTCAAATAATAGGCAAGTAGCTAAATGATTGGAGCATTCTTAAGTAGGTTATGCATGCTAGTCAAAGCTGGGATACAGCTCTGATAAATCACTTTCAATTCATGGTCTCAGTTCACGGTCATTGTTTGTGTACGTGTATTTATGTGCTTTAATAGGAACGACAGTGAATATATAGCAGACATGTACAATTGATGCTCATAATTTCATTAAACAGTCGAAGAATTGGAATCAAATATATCAAGTATTACATTCTAGGTAGATATGCAGGATGGATATATGCATACAGATTATATGGATATATGTAGATCATATTCTACGGGGATCTTGGTATATAATCAAATGTCTTTGACCTAAGCCCACAAGCTTTTGCTAACATGGGATTTAAAAATTCGCTTATCCGGATCTTTGACTTACCTATTGGGTTTTGACCATCCGGATAATCGAAGATGCACTGTACTAGGTTCTTATGTCAAATCAAAGACATCTTCCATTGGCAATACAAAATACATTGGTCAATACAAAATATTGCAGTGTCGGTGTACAAGATTGGTCATATACTCGCATTTGTGATATACTGTGCACATATTCTCGTCGTACAATGGATACCAAATGTTAATGACAGAAAGTTGTACAATAACTTAGTTTGTACAAGTATTTATAAAAAGGTCTCCAACTTCGATTGTTGCTAGTATGAAGGTCACCCTTGGTAGTGGCCGAGAACAGAGACCAATTGCTAGCGCATGATGTTAATCTATGTGATTCTGATGACTCGGACTCTATGAAGCTACATGTTAGTCAACTCATAACCGCATGGACCAATACTTTGAAGAATTCGGCTCTTCTGTGGTAATGGTTTTCGAAATAGATCACAAATAAATAGATAACTGTATCTGTTCAACTTAATATACAGTAGGCCTGATCTATCAATTTGTTGTTTACTACATGTCGCGTAGATAATGTATGGACATAAATAACAGACATATCATCACTCAAGTTGCCTTATATATTTGTACACTGATAAATGACAGCAATTCTATGAAGTAATCATACTTTATTATGGAAGTCTGTACTGCAGGGAAGATAGCAAGTCATAATTCTCCGGTGTTATGCCTATTATGTAGGTATAGTCTGTTACACGAGCAAATATAGAATAGAATAGATATATATTTTTCAAAATGGAAATCAAAGGGAATTTATACAAGTTTGGTCGTAAGATCATTCAGTTCGTTGAAAATGGAAGTTGACAACACAACAAAATCAGCGCTCGGTTGTTTCTCTTGTGACAAACAATATCCTTCAAGGGATGTTTCACATCTTGACATTTTTCAAACAAAATTTTATAGGCATTCAAGCGCATACTATGGAAATCAGAGATATCATTCGAGCATTTACAATTATTGCGACAAATAACTTTACGTGCGCGTTTGTACAATTTCTCTATTATGGCACATGTTTCAAAACTCAGCACACCGAACAAAGTCGTACAATATAACATGATGCTTCTGATAGTGCTGTCAAAAACAAGCCATAAGTCGTCATGAGTAAAAATTTCTCTCAGAACTTTAAGAACGCAAAGACGTCGTGTACACAGTGCGGCTAAATGATAAAAATGAGAATTCCACTTCAAATCACATGACCGAAAGACACCTAAAATCTTCACTTCGTTCACAATCATGAAGGGAAAAAGAAAATATACGTCAAAGTTCTTTTTACATATTCATAACGCTTTCGTCTTTGATTCATTTAATTGCAAACAATTTCCTTCTGCCCATGATCGAATATTATAAAATTCAGCAGTGATCACTTCAGTAGAGTTCAAAACATAATCTTTTCTAACAGGACATATTTCACAAACATCATCAGCATACATAGTCATCATAGTCTCACGAAATGCTGGTACAATATCTCGGCAGTAAATTACAAATAGTAGGGGACCCAACAGAGATCCCTGAGCGGTGCCACTAGTGACAGGCAAAACATTGCTCAAAATGCTGTCGATGCGAACACGTTGGCAACGGCCATCAAGATAAGAGCAAAGTCACTTGATAAAACCATGTGGATAGTCGCCACGTAACAATTTCTTCACAAGAATACTGTGACTTATGGAGTCAAACGCCTTAGAAAAATCGTAATTGATTAGCATGCAACCTCCAATATCCGGACTATCAAGATAGGCAGTAAGGATGTCATGCATCTTTATCAGACAGCTCGTTGTGCTCGATTTCTCTTTGTATGCAAATTGAAAAGATGGAAAATCACGCGTTAACAGCTCTCGAGTACCCTTTAAAATCTGATGTTCGAGAAGTTTATAAAACATATTCGGAATCTCATCTGATCCAGTCGCTTTTTTACATGATAATCGTTCGAGAAAACAAAAAACATCGTATAGATCTGCTTAAGGATTCCACTCATCATCACAAAAATCAGCATTCAAACACTTATCATCCTGAATGAAAAAATTAGCAAAATGTTCATTAATTACATCTGCTGCACATTCAACATTAGGATAGTTGATCAAAATTTGTGAAAGCGGATTGCCCATGAATTTTCCTTTTACATAATTTTTGATCAAAATTTGTGAAAGCGGATTGCCCATGAATTTTCCTTTTACATCATTTACAACATTCCAAATATTCTTTGTCATCTACCCATCTTTGCTTGCATTTGTTGACTTCGACATTACATTTATCCTTATATGAAGTAATACATTCTACACAACTCATATTAACCACACTAATTGAGCAGATTATGTGAAGTAGTAAATTCTATAGCTGAAGATCGCCATCAAAAAGCAATTATTCTCCTGATACACTTATTAGAGGTTTAATTCGCAATCCCGGTATAGTAATTTTTGGGATTCCGAAATCCGAGATTTTTTTTCAAAATCTCAAAATCCCGGGATTTGGAAAATTACCCGGGATTGCCATCCCTAAATTGTGTCCATGTAGTTTGGATGCACCTGGAGGCTGGAGGACTATACATGATATCAGCAATCTTTCAACTTGGATGGTCATTCGGTGAAAAGTGTGTGACAATTTTTACCTGGTGTACATGTATGTTCTTCATGTAACAAAGTAAAGAGTGCTACTGGAAGTGGAACTATTACAACTCGATTTCTCCCTCTGAAATACACCATTGGATTGAAGCAATAGTTTTTGGCCATTTCAGTGACAAGACCTGTAAGTATAGTTATATAACATGTGGTATTTAGATAATTATACATTTATGCTATTATTATATGGACAATGGACAATGCATGAGGTGTACGAAGGCACACTAAGTTAAAACCACATATAGAATTTTATTCATGACTGACAGTGATCTGAAACTTTCCATAGGTTATTATAAAGTTCGCTGGGCTGAACTCATTATAACATATTACAATACTTTTCTGAATGATGAATACAAACCTTCATTCTCTGATCGGTATGATGTTTATGATCTTATATCGGTATGCTGCTTTACGATGCTAGGCTACAAATTCAAAAATTGTCATTTTTTTGTGCAAGAAAAACAATGCAATGTAAGCTGAAATTATAGCACATTACTCATTGATCTTCTGGCGAAACCAATAAGTTTTGCGAATGATCACATACTGCTTCGATTTGAGTACTCGAATCACTACTCTAATAATGCTAGGCAAGACAGTCGTGCCGAGCCCCTCTATTTTCTTCTTTCTGCTGTGCTATCTTTTATAGTGATTGTGAACAGAAGAGAGATAATACCATATCAACGAATTTTTATAAAAAATGTCACGATGAAACTATGGAAACATATTTACACTACTCGAGGAAAGATCGAAAAAAATGATTATCTAACATGTCACAGCCGCGGGAGTTAATTACTATTACGATGTTGATTGGGAATGAGTTCAATGGGGTATCATCACAATGTAATGTCAGAAAAGGTGATAAACTGGTAAGGAAGCACAATGGCACACATATTAATCAATTTCTGATTGAATATTGTGCGCTTGTGTTACATTAACTGAAACAATGAGAGCTGATAGCTGATGGATGACCTCCGTTTACCCTGATAGCTGATAGAAACCGGTCACAGATGAGAGCTGATAGTTAAGACACATCCTGCCCCTCATTCTCTCAAACCACTCCTTAAATTAACCGTTGTAGGTAGAAGTAACCTGATAGCTGTTGAGAGGTTAAATTATAGCTGCTCTCAGAACCCGGTCTCACTACTATCGTCTAACAGCAAATAATTTAAAGATTGTTTCTATTCTTTGTTCATAATTGTGCTAGCGCTTCGAAGTGTGGTCACACTTGAGAGTTGACTATCAGACATTTGATCAGTGGTGGCGATGTAGAACAGTCGAATAGTCGTCGCAACACTCCACGTTATATAGATTTCAGCACAGGAAAGTATGACCACCGTGATTCTTACGTTTTATTTGTGCCTTTACCTGATGTCGACGCTTTTATTTTCTTTTGATCGACATTGAAGTGGTTTCGCAGGTTATGATGCTTGCGCTGCATTTCTTCAACATCACGCGCAGTTCAGATTGTCTGAAAGACAAATAATAGTTCTAAGAAATAAGGTTCTTATACACTGCGATCAGAATTTCAGTTCATTCGAATATCTGAATGACAAACTAGAAGAAGCAGCAAATTCTGGTGTGGATTGATAATTAGGCCTACCGGTAGGGTATTGGGGTACGTCGCCTCCTTTAAGCGAAAATGACTTTCTAGGAACTTATTGGACATATTTACACCAGATTCTACCGTAGAGCAAAGTCGTGAACTTTAAATGATTAAGGTCAGTATGTCAATAGTGATGAATCAATATGGACAAAGTGCCCCTGAGGCGTCTTTCCCCTTAGGCATGGGCGCTTCATCCTCCCCCTATTACTTATTCCACATCATTTTGTTGGTCAATAACAGCGCGAAATCGAGACAAATGCATGTTTTAGTCTTTAACACTAAATACACACGCACATATATTCCTTTTTGAAAATATCTAAATGATATTTGATTGCGTCAGATAATCTTTTTACATGTTAAAGTATTCCAACAGAAGTAGTTTATATGACTAAACCACAGTATTTAAACAAATTAAATGGAACGACTTTTGAACCTAACACACTTTGCTATAAGCATCTATAGCTCGGAGAGTTAAGATATTCTATATCTCATCTGACTGCTGAGAAATTAATGGGGGCGGGGGTATTTGCCTCACTTTACCCTATTCATCATTGAAAAGTAGTCTAAAGCACTCGTCCTATACACAGCACAATATATAATTCTCTCCTCATTTCTATGTGTCTATCAAGATAATTCATCAGAAACATTCTTCTTTAGTGAAATTCGAGTAATGATGGATAGACAGACTTTGATCTATAGCCTACTAATACAATGTGCGCCGAGACTAGATTTTAGAACAGAATGACATGTTCTTGAAACGTCGGGAGTTGTTAACAACAGGAACGATTAAGCTGATAAATATTCACATTTTCCAATTGCATTATTATAGTATGCGAATATTTAGTCGCTATTACCTTAAGAAATGGTGCTTGAAACTTGCTTTGTCGGTTTCATTGGCCATTGATTTCTTACATGACTTTGAACAATGAGGCAATAGTCATATGAAAATTGTACACAACTTAATTTACAACACATGAATGATAATAACATGCAATCTTAGATAAATCAGATTGAAAAATATTATAATCATAACTAATACCATAAGAACATCAATTTTTCAAGCTACCCTCAAAACCCTTATAGTAACTTAATTGACGTTTGAAGTCGGCAACGAAAACCTCAGTTTAGGCCTTTGATTGGCCAATTGCTCAACTATTAGCTGTCAGCTCTCATGCGTGAACATACCTTCAAGTTCTTCTGAAATTAATACGCGCAATTATAGCAATTTTACGAAGAGCATTTTTGCATAAAATACCAAATGTATTGATGATGTAAAGTACCTACTTTCCTGAAATATTTTTAATCGATCTTTTCATGAGAATGAGTGTCCCGAATAAATAAGTGATAAGACGGGCTTTACAAAAACCATTTGAAAGAACATATTTCCTAAATTATAATTAACATGTTGTGTAGCAAATGTATCACTAATCATATATATATATATATATATATCTTGGTGAACAATGCCCGTAAATTTGATAAATCAAAACGAATTGATTTGTGAGGCCTGATTTCCGCATTTTGATTTGTGCAAAGGCCTGATTTCCGAGTCTACTTTCAAAATTACCAAACCGGTCGGTTCTCAACCGGCTCGGCTGTATGGACTCCCAAAAGTCCACAAGAACCAAAATGATCCTCCGTATCGCCCAATCCTTAGTATGATAAATGCTTATCAATCCAATTTAGCAAAATGGTTGGATAACATTTTAAAGCCATCTATTCCGAGAAATTTCACGTTGAAGGATTCTTTTGAGTTTGTTGATCTTGTCAAAGGTCAGCAATCTTCCAAAAATCGGAAAATGGTCAGTTTTGATGTGAAGAATTTGTTCACCAGTATCCCGGTCGACAATACTATTAATCATATCATCTCCATGATATCTGAAGATGAAATTTCAATCGGAAAGCGGGCCTTGCGTGAGCTTTTAAAATTGGCATGCACCAACATTTTATTTTCTTTCGACAACGAACTCTATCTACAAGTGGATGGGATGTCCATGGGCTCATGTCTCGCCCCAACGATGGCTTCTTTCGCCATGGATATGCTTGAAAAACAACTGAACAAGTTTTCTGGTTCAGCCCCTGTCTTTTACAAAAGATATGTGGATGATATCTTCTGCATTTTCGAAGCCGACGCTCATATTCATGCTTTTCATTTTTTTTTAAATGATCTGCATTCTGACATTGATTTTACTTTCGAAGAAGAGGTCAATCATAATCTTGAATTTCTTGACACCATTGTCACCAGAGCTGATGATGATGGTTTCCATACTGCCTGGCAGCTGAAAGAACCAATACCGGTATCTATACTCCTAATTCGGCGTATTCACCTAAGCGATACCGCTTCGCCGCCATGAGATCTCTTTTTGACCGTGCTTTGAAAATAAATTCCAGCGTCAGAAATTATCAAAAATCCGTTTCTATCATCAGCAATATTTTTCAAAAAAATGGCTTCACTGAATATGAAATTACTCGCGTTCGTAAAGATGTTGAGGCGAGACATGAGAACCGGACTCTCACTCAAAATTCAGATCCATTAGAGTGTCGCATACTCAATTGGAGCTTCCCCTTCATTGCTGAAGGTGAGAACAATTTATTGAATCATATCAAAGAGATCAACAAAATTATTCCTCCGAATGTCAAAATTCGTCCTGTTTTCAAAACTATGAAAACTAGCATGTTCTTCTCGAATAAAGACAAAGTGCCGTCCGAACTCAAATCTAACATTGTCTACAAATACATGTGTGAGCACTGTGACAAGTGCTACATCGGTAGTTCAGTTCGGCATCTGGTGACGAGAATGAATGAGCATCTGAAGGGCTATCCAACGCCCACTGAAATCAGTATGCACATTCATCCTCCTCAGAAAGGAAATTTCAAAATTGTCTCTAGCACGTACTATCCAAGAATTCTAGAATCTATCCTGTTGAAGAAATCAAATATTGACCACCTGATGAATGAACGGGAAAGCTCCATATCTCTATGCCTGAATCTGTAAATAGCTGTAAATAGTTTTATTGTTTTATTGTATTTCACTGCTTTTATTGTTTGACTTGACGCAAGAGACCAGACAACGTGACGCCATAAATGTTGAATTGTATGAAAAGTGATCATCATCCGATATGTCTCGTTTTCTATTTAAGTGATTAAATGTCAAACAGTCTTTTGTTCACCTGAAGATGGCATGTGCACATGCTGAAACATGTAGTGCATCACAAATCAATTCGTTTTGATTTATCATATATATATATATATATTATATATATACATATATTTATTATATATATATATATATATATATATATATATATATATATATATATATATATATATATATATATAGACAAGTAACCTGGCAATTGATAAATTTATCAAATCTCAACAGATGTAACCACCACGAGAAATGTTTCGGCCTGTTGGGCCTCATCAGTCGTGGGTAGGTTTGAACCAGCGACGTTGGAGCTAGAGGACGTGCAAACATACCCTCTAACCACAAGGCCACCGGACCATCTGTTGAGAGCGTGAATTAGCCAGGAAGGCACTGCTTTAACACAGGCACGTGGAGGGCGGACTGCTTTCTGCAATCACTTAATACCGCATCCGAGATTGAGGCGCTTCACGCAGGCGCTACTCATTACATGTTTAGACAAGTAAAAGGGAAAGGTTGCTTTAACACTTAGGTAAAGTGTTATTAAGCAGTGCCTTCCTGGCTAATTCACGCTCTCAACAGATGGTCCGGTGGCCTTGTGGTTAGAGGGTATGCTTGCACGTCCTCTAGCTCCAACGTCGCTGGTTCAAACCTACCCACGACTGATGAGGCCCAACAGGCCGAAACATGTCTCTCGTGGTTACATCTGTTGAGATTTGATAAATATATATATACATGTATATATATATATATGTACCTCACAAAATGAGTATCTTTTTATAATTGCCCTATCATTCGTCTTCACTTTTCGTTGGCAATGAATTTCAATTGCTGTGGAAGGTGGTTGAATTTCTGTGACAGTGTTGTGCATATGATAAAAATTCCTTTGAAACTTCAACATTCTCAAAATGGATGACGATCGAGTTTCGTCTGACGTCGCATTTAAAATAATCATAGCCAAGATGCGCATGACATATGATAACAGTACTCAAGAGATCAGCACTTGGAATTGGATTGTGCTTTGGGACATATTTCAAGCTGACGCATATACATATGTGAGCAGAGATCGACAATTTATCATCCATGATTTGATTTTCAGTGTCGAAATTACCGTCCTTGCAACTTCAGTGATACCACAGGTTTATTTCATAGGATTGTCGGGGAAGACCAATCAGTAGAGCACTCAAAACAAAGTAGACCATCACATGTGTATATGTAAGTAGTACAGGTAAGTAAGTGTCACAGGTATAGACATTATAGATAACATAGATATCTGACAATCCGACCTCAACGATTGCAACTATGTAAACAATATAATATTGACATGGATTTTTGAGGTGCATAAGTGAAAAGGACTAGGCAGCAATGAATAACTACGACACGGAGGATAGTCAATCACTGTTATTGCTATGTACGAGTCCGTGTCAGCGGACGAGTGTATAACAATAAGACATTGATGGACATATTCAAGTGTCGTAGTGTCATTGTTGTAGACGGTTAGCCAATTCAAATTTTAATTAAAGTTTTAATCCAGGTTGGCGTAGCGAATTTCACTTGTCATCGTCCGAGGAAATTCCATTCCCATTGTTTGTTCGTTGAAGCGCAACAATTTTGACACCTGACTTTTTCACACTTTTGTACGTTTAGTTTATCCCGCAACTTTCTTTGTTACATTTATCTTTCTTCTGTCACTTTGTTTAGCGTCGTTGAAATATATGTAAGGATGTGGAAACTTGGCAATGGCGTTCAATCAACCATTCTTCGATATTTCAACTCCTCGTTTTATCTGAAGAATGTAAAAATGCATGTAATTTCGGAAACTAATGTCAGTGGCAAATTGGAACCTTGTCAATCGGTTGCTTTATTAATGTCAGACCTTTAGGACGTTGAAAAATCTCATCCACAGGTACTGCGATCATAATGCATAACTTTTGTAATGCAATCGTATCTATTATGATATAACGCGCATCAGTATTAACTTATTGACACCATCAGAGATTATGAGTGTGAACTTGTGGTGTGCTAATAGCAGTTTTTCCAACTTTATTTAATACATCTCTTAATTGATGAATTATTGAATGTATCTACTATTCAATGTTTGCCACCTATGGCCCATACTGTTGAACTTATTTGATGTTACTCTGCATTTCTCTGCTGTGAAGAGAAATATGTATTATGTACATTGTGCATCTATGCTGTATTATATTAGTTAGCACTATACCCGAGTGCTTAGTACTTGAGCACACATGTACTCTGAACTACTTTCTCCTCTGGCTCAAATGCTATGGGATTTAGTAAAATGATCTCCATCTGAAGAGCACACTAATTGCTGTCAGAGGTTATCGAAGAAATCTGAAAGAGGAAACATCAATATTAGAGATTCCATTTAACATCATACCCTCAGTGTCCCTTACATAATCATCAATCGTCTTTACATAATCATTGTTGTCCTCCCAAACATGCTCGCAATTATACCTTGTTGCATTCTCTTTTCCACATTTTACCATATAACTAAATTACGCACAATATCAGCAGCGCTATCCTTAGTACAAACAATCATAGATGTTCAGCCAGAGATATAGAATTCCATCACAAATAAGGAAATTTTCAAAATTGAATCAAACTTCTATTTATTGAGTCAGTCTTTGTTAATTTTTCGTTATGGAATTTACAAAGACGGATATTCGTCAAGTAATGTATTTCTTATGGATGTCAGGAAAGAATTCGCCTGATATGAACGCTGAGAACAACAAAGTTCTCGGAGAAAATACTCTCTGACCACATGCCGAAGATGGATTCCGAAGTTTGCCAAAGGCAGACGTACTGGCACAGATCCGACCGCCCATTATTACGAATATACGACCATTCTTGAATGTTTAGCAGCATGGAAAGTATATAACTACTCGCATAGTGACTTTGAGATTGTTGTGATTGCTGAATACTGTTTCGATAATGCTTTAGTTCATCCTGAGAGTAGTAAATGATTAGATATAGAAAATCCAACCTTATTCGACTGGTTGCGGATGAGAGTCGATCCACAACTAACAAAACGGAAGAACAACGAATCAAATTTAATCAGATGAAACAATGATGAATAGTGTTCACAATAGTTTGGAATCTGTCGCCTGGCGTGATCAGTTTATGGCCTTGCAGTCTTACTTGCAAGCAGATAGAAAGCTTTTGCTTTGATGTAGCGGTGTCGCCGTCGCGTATAAGGACAATCACGAGGACAACTTTCGAATAAATGGTTCTGTTCGGTGATAGATAATACACTGTGGAACTTCTTGAATAAATTTTATTTATGAATGTTTTATATCAAAAGCAATTAATAATTATTCAAAATAAGATTCTATCCAATTTAAGTCCACTGCATACATGCAAAAATTTAGAGTTCATTATAAAATTGGTTTGGAAAACTGCTGGGAACTTTGTGATAAAATCCACAAATTTCCGCTGCTTGTGGTTCTATTTGATTGGAAACCTTTATTTTTTTGTATTGGCATAGGTCACAAAAAATTTCATTGATTAAACAAACATTCAAAATAATCTTCAAGATACTATAATAATATGTGTCCCTTCGGAAACGTATTTGTGTAAATAAGAATTGTAAGTATTGATAATTTTTTCTTGATTCTAATGACTGCCTCACCAAATTTTGTAGCCTATATATGTCATTCGATGTAATGCTATGTAACAGCTCTTATATGAGTGAGACCTGTCGTGCCATGCATTCCTGATTACGTTAACATCTTTCTTGTGATTCCTCACATGTAAGTAAATAGACATCTTTTGAGTCATACTGCTTTTCATGATGCTTCTTACATTCGATGGTCTGTTTTGCATTTTAATACGCAGTGTTGATGCAGGGTGAGTAGTGTTCTAAACAAATTGCTTAAAGCAGTTTTAAAACACTGCCTAAACATGTTTTTTAAGAATTAGTGATTCTTAATACAGCTTTTTTTAATGATTTACTTGTGGTTCTTAGACTTTTTGCTCAGATTCCTCCCTATGCGTTGAAAGTGTGCTTAATTCCTCCTTCTCGATTAGTGGGTCCATATATTTAAGTTTTAAAAAGAAGTCAAAGATAGTAACAACACATATTGTCAAATAAAGACTTTTCAGGTAGTTAATCAGGAAGTCAGTTTCAATCTCAAAACGACGCACACGCTAATGTTGAGTCACTCACTCACTCGCTGGTCTTGTAAAGCAAATTTTATAATGAAAATAATTTTCGACTAAAATCTCTTGGAGAGTTCTTTACCTTTACATTAGGCTGCATCAAAATGGATCACCTACCGAGAGGTTAACTAAATCATGCAATCATTTGACACATATATTGCATGTTTTGAATCCTGCTTCATTTTTCTTAGAAAAGTCAATAGGACGATGGAGACTATGGGAGAAGTGGTAGATAAGTGAGATATTCTCCACGAAATACGACGGTTATAGACATGTGATCGAAAAACGAACGATAATGGCAGTAAAACCACCGACAGGCCAAGCATGCTTACAGCCAATCTGCATAGACAACATTGACGATGACCGCCGAGCAAACGAAACTTGTTAGAAGTCGCTGAACTTGAGCATTAACATTAGCATTAATTTTTCAAAATAAAATTTTGAAATTAAAATTAAAATTTTTCAAAATTATTTCAGCATCACGCACTTTGTTATTTTTTAGAGTCATCTAATTTGCTTCATGATCAACATTTGCATTATTTCTTTAATGCACTTTTCATGGGATGTAGGCAGCAGGCCTATGGTAATATAATCTAAACGTGTACTATTTCTGTAATCTTTCGATAATGTAAATTCAAAGTAAGTTTTGTTTAATACTTAGTAAAGTGACACTATTTATTCAGGCAACTAACGGAGCATGTCATCACAATTATCAAATTTCACTTAATATTGAATAATTTTTTTCTCGAAAAACACTTCATCGAATTTTGATAATTATTAACTTTTTTCATTGTAGATTATGAATCTATTTATTCAACGACATTATTAATGAGCTTACATTGTCTCTATAGAATGCAAGGACAGGAAAATCATTTTTCAAAAAACACGTTTGAAACATTTTTTTGAAAAAAAAACGTTTTAAACATGTTTTTTACCCACACTGGAACTTGACATACGTAGAAACATCGAGCTTCGCGAAATCAATTCAAGAATTCCGAGTAATAAATGTTCAGTGCATGTCATCACAAATGTCCAACACGTGATGAAGTTGAAGACGAAACGTCGTGTGTAATAGACTTTACGGTAGAAGATCATTGATATTCTTTTCCTTATTGAGTTGATTTGATCCCCTATCTAATCAGTTTCTGCATTGGGCCTGAATGGCCTTACCATAGCTCCTCAATGTCTTAAATTTGTAACTTATATTACCCGACCGGCATATAAAATGTCAAATTTTTATCATTTTTGAAATACATGTGTTACACTGTCATACATGTACTTAAATCGCTGAAATTTTCACATACAATTTATTTTATATTTACCCTACAGTAGACTACACAATGAAAACAAGCCTCAAATAAATAAATGTAAATCATGCTTCTTTTTCTCCACAAAAAATGCTCAGACTAGTATGAGTGCTTATCATGTAAAATGAATGGAGAACCGTCGATTCGATCCCTAAGATTGGTACTGTTCTTCACGATAACGCAAGTGAAGCAATACATGCATTTATCAGCAAATTGCCCCGATATTAGATACGAACTACCAGGTAAACGATGAGATTTGTCAATTTCAAAGCGTCGAACATAAATGTACTTTCTCATGTTCACTAGCTTTCTTCTCTTACCACACAACTTTCTGAGAATATATTTCCGATTAATGGTATATTTATATTTTGAGAAGTATTTTTCATGTGAATTTTATTTTTCTAAATATCAATATCATTATTTCTACTGTGAAAAGACTATCGGCAATTTTCACCATTTTTACCAAATATTTGAGCAAGTATTCAAAGTAAATACGGTTGATTCCGGGTGATTTCTGAAACCCATCTTTACAGGTAAACGCAAAAAAAGTCGGTAATATAAAAAAAACCCGGTAGCATAATCTTTCTTACAAAAATATTGTAAAATATAATGTTTCCAATAATGCATTCACTGAACCAGCTCTAACTTTTGGGTTTTCGATCCCCAAGTGTTGCTTAAAAGTTAAGGATGACATACCTCATTATTAGTCACAGACATCTTAGAAATTTAGGTTGTTAAGTTTGATGGACTAAAGATCCTTTAAGATAACTAAATTCATATAGAGCAATTGTATGTTTTGTTCATTTTTTTGCTTCTTTACTTTTTCTTTGTTTAATTTGTAACGAAAACATTGCATTATACGTAAAATTTGATAAGAGATGCGTATGTTTGCATCACTTGCAGCCGCAATGGACCCCTTAAAATTTGTTAAAGAGACCCCGAGATGAAGAGTTCAATGATCGATCATGAACACATTGAATCCAGTATAATGGTGAAAAGCAGGTGTGATGACATTTTTTTAGATGAAAATGTTTGGGGTTTAGCTTGAAAGAGACGTGGAGACTTTAGAAGAAATGAAGCAGGAAAATACGACATTTCCGTCGCTCCGTTACAAGACGTGATTGCTGGAGGTTGATCCAGTCATCGCCCAATTGATTTTGTGTGATAATCTGCAACCAAGACTTCGCATTATGATCATCTCTTAGGTGAAAAATTGGAAGTAGGCCAGTTTTTCCATTCAGTCGTTGTTTTTCAACTAGTTTTTTGGATTTCGAACTCCTCTGCTTTGCATGCAAATAACACTCTCTTTAAATAATTTCTTCAAAAGACTTATTCTCGTTCTTAATTTATTGGCGAGCTTTCGGATGATAACTTAACCCGTCCTCAGGCAAGTACACTCTCATCCTCAAATACAATCACTGCAATGTTGATTATGGTAAAGAAGATGTGTGTTGGCTTCAAAATAAGAACTTATTTATAAATTTCTGTTGGATAATAAGAAAGTTATGCCACATTTAAGTTTAGTCACGTTTTTTATGCCGCA
The DNA here is from genome assembly GCA_907163375.1 of Prostheceraeus crozeri. NCBI lineage: Eukaryota > Metazoa > Platyhelminthes > Polycladida > Euryleptidae > Prostheceraeus > Prostheceraeus crozeri. The sequence continues at coordinate 77,148 of CAJQUW010008472.1, read as the reverse complement.
CCCTGTATCCGTGCTGATGAGACTTGAAATGAGTCGAAGCAGCACTGTCGACGTCCACGTTCGTTTGCGGATGTGCATTGGAATTTTCGTCCTTTTTCTGCCAGCATTTACCAACCCTGCATTGACCATAGGAGAGCATAATTAAAAATATTAGTCGTCTCGATAAAATGATTCATTGAATAGAGTGTCATTAAGCACTTTGACAAGCAATTTATAGGAAAGATTAATTATTCTAAAGTAGCAATATTTTTCTGCTGTGCTATTGGCAGCTATCGTCAAGTTAGGAAGGATATAAGATATTTCTTTCATGCAAAAACAATTTCAGAAGAATCGCACATGAGCTAATATATAGAAAATAGAAATGATAGTACAATTGGTAGCATCTGATAAAAAAACGATAGCTACAGATAGTGGCTGAAATGCATCGCTTCTTAATAATGAACTAATCTGCAGCTCTAAATAGTTTCAGCTCTTTCCGGAAGTTGCCAACTATTGACTCTCAACCGAAATATTTTTCAAGCTATCTCGATGAGGCAAACACAATGACAATACATGGAAAATAGTAAAAGATACATGTATTATGGGAGACTCGTGGGGAGACTGAACTTACATGATCTCACCTGTCGTGAATGAAATTCTGTGTATGGTTTAATTCTACCCTTGTCTGTACTTCAAATACTTTGTTACAGACAGAGAAGCTGTGTAAATGAGGCTTCAAGCGAATCATGTGCACTGTTCATGTTCGCAATAAAGGAAAATGTTATTGTACATGTAGACCCTACGTACACTGTAAATCGTAATGCGCCAAAAGGTGGAACACGTAAGGGCGAAAGGATAGTTTTCACTCCTTTGGCTGTTATTGGCAGGTTAGGTGAAACAATTTAACCAATGGTGCATCCCTAACAGGAGCAAAAATGTGGGGCTAAATGGTCCTGAGAAGGTGAAAAAAGTCTACATTGCTGAATATCAATTTTCGCTGATATTGTCACCTATTTTCATATTTCTTTAGTGACATCTAGCTGGTCGATTTTTGCAGGTAAAGGTTCACCTTATGATTTACAGTGTAGTGGTATGATCTATAAACATTCATACATGGAAATTAAAAAATAGGAGGTGCATTATTTCTATTTTAAAGTTTTCGTGCAAAGCAGAAAGGATACCTATATTCACAAGTATAGGCAATATGTGGGTCTGCACTATGAAGCTGCAGTTCGTTGAACATGTCATAAATAATTATAAGCACTTGTTATCTCAATGAATCAATTTGAGTGGAAAAAAAATAACAAAACAATCACCAATTGACAGGACATTCCCCATGTAAGATCAATCATAGAAGGCGCTGAGTGCCGAAGGCATGTCAACGTTTTACGAAATCCTTTTTTTTATAAAATTCTGGAGCAAAAAGCGGAGCGTATAGTTTCATGCTGATTTGATAGCAAAACTAAATCTACATGCATGATAGAGTCGAAGTAAATGTCGTAAGTTAAGTTCATCTCAGTTTATGTACATGTAAATTACACATTGAATTAAGTGGCATACTAGCATTCCATATTGTGATGCAGTGTAATAACATGATACATGCATTGACATACATGCATAATGCATGATGCATACATGAATACTCGAATCGACGTAGCAATGCTCGAGTAATGCCGAGCACTAATATTTATCATTATCAACCGATGTCACATAAAAAAAATTTTGCTCAAAGATTTTACGCTTACATCAAAGTTATGTGCCAAAAATTCGAAATTGCAAGACTTAGAAAAATAGTTTGTATTCTCGGTATCATCAGTGCCGCATAAAAATTATATTGCCATTTAAAAATCATGAAAGTTACAAGATTTTTTCCTGGTTAAAGTTTTTTGCTTTCTTGTTTTATATTGTTCTGACAAAATCATGCATTTGCAAACTCTTTAATTTCAGAATTAAAAACAATCACCTCAACGTCTACTAAAATTGAAGATTTCATGTTATTGTCACTTACGTGAGCTTTATATTGAAGATGGCACACATTTCTGAATTTTCAGTGATATTGTAGTTTCTTGCGACGTAAAATAATGTTGCTTCATAATCTGGTAAAACTATATTTCTTACAAAATCATTCTTAGCATCAACAGTAACTGACAGAGGCAATGCAGTTCATCATACAAGCAACTATAGCAAAAGGGTCACTCATAACAATGCATAGCGAGTGCAAAAATTCCCCAAATGTAGACCTACACCTGTAAGAATTTCCTTCGATTCTCTTCTCACATTATTGTGTCATTTTTTTCTTCATCTCGATCATGATCACTTCACCTAATCCATTAAATATTATTTGTATCTGACCAGCAGTCACAAAGCTCAATTTCTCCTTGATTCGATTTTTCAACAAATAGTGCTTGTGTTATGATATTCTTTTTGTTTACTGCAGCACAACTGTTAATCTCATCTCTACACCCACTTTACGCGGCATTTATTCATCAATTTGTATTTCTCTCCGCATTTTTGGAACTGCCCAGATCATGAATAATTGCACATCTGATTCTAAAATTGTACAAATTGCGTTCATCTGCACGCCATAGAAAGTCGTGTGATACATATATCGAAATGCTGCGACAGGCCTTTGTTGTCGATCCTTGGTGGGTATGAACTAAATACCATAAATGAATTGTTTTCGTACACGTACAGTAGCGTAAAGTTAACTAATAGCATCACATCTTCTCGACGGAGTTTTGATCGGTTTAAAGATTGATTGAAAAATCATGGAAGTACCGCTGACCCTGACACTGAAACAATTACTTTACGGGACACTAATTGTACAATGTTCAACCGATCTGACGCCAGTTTGATTTTTATTATTCTGATGACATTTCAGTATCCTCGCATAAATCGTCCATCACAGTAGGACGATATTTATATTATCTCTAAAATGCTTTGATGACAACAACGTCAATTCTATTGCGAGTTCTTGTAATACCATGATAATCTGTAATGCGTATCGGTCTACAGGCATAATAAAATAGTGACGCTTGCAATGTATGCTATGTGTTATCCTATGCACCTTCATTATCGACGATTTAAGACTTTGCACTTCATAGAGAACACACACAGTAAAAAAGCCACAATACAAGCCAATTCAGTTTTAATTTTGAACTTAAGCTGTTTTTACAGTCGAAGCAAGCTAATCCGGCTTTACTGCAGATAGAAGCTACCGGAAAAATTTAGCTTTAAGAAAATTAAGTAAGGTTTCTTCACCGTAACAGGTTGTCAAATTAACGAAAATTACGAAGTTAAGAAAAGTAAATCAGCAGCAAGACTTTGTTTCTTCTCATCTGTGAGCGGCGAAACATACTGCATAAAGACAAATGAAATACTATTCTTGCTTAACATGAGCACAAAATTTGCTGGTCATCATCATGAGATTGTCTTGTGAATACAGTGTGTCATGTCTTAATAGCCGACAAACAAGCCTTGCTATTGTCATTCATTGTCCTTTTTGAGAGTAAATTACGTTGTCATATCTCAAAGGAGAGCGGCTTAGCCTTTCTTTTCATATCAATATTTGCAAATAATTTTTCGTTCTTATAACTTACTTAATGTAACAAATATTTTACTATTCTTGTGTGCTTAATTATAACTCTTTGATGTGCTGTATTCATTCCTTGTCAATTGTACAATGTAGAGTCAGCCATTCTTTATTAAAGAAATATAAACTAAGGCCTGTTATGATTATTTGGCGTCAAAAGATGAGAAACTAATTGATAGCTGACATGAATTGCAAGCGCAATGTATTGTATGAATTGTATAATTATATATTTACATTGAACGAATATTTATGTGCATTCATGACCATGCATCCCTATTAATCATACCATCCAATAACAATCGCATCTTTTCAAAGTAACAAGCTTTTTTTAAATCAATGTTTAATTTTTCAAAAACGACATTAAGCACTGTAGTCATGAAAGTACATCTGAGTTGTAAAAATAAATCGATCTATAGTTTGAATTTGAATGTCAAACATCAACAGGCATGAAGATCGTGCTTCTAATTCTATAGAAAAGTGACAGATAATTATCAGATATTTTTGTTCATTTTCTCCTTCATGGCAAAAAATGCCATAAAAAATTGATATAGAAAACTTTAAATGAGTCAAAATTCAAAATGGAAATAAATGGCAAATAATTTACGATGATACTGACAAGTCTCAAATTTCACATTGAAGAAATACATTCAAACGAGAGTTCGAAAACAAAATAGCTGCAAGACCTGCTACTATTCCATTAGATATCACGACAGTGAACATGAATCAAAGTTGATGAAAATAAACTCATCAGCCTTAGCTATAACGTTTAGTAGGGTTACTTAACATGTTAGTCTTGTCTTATTTAACTGTGAGGGTAAGAGATTCTTCAATTCGACTGCCTCGTCAGAGCTAGTAAGAGCACTCGTTCGTGTACTTCGACGTACCTGCAAACGCACGTTATAGTTCGAATTATATTGACAGCTGTTATTTGTCACGTTGGTTTGTAAACATCGTCTACCGCAGAGGATTCGCTTTAATTGTTGCCGAAACTTGTTGCCAGTAGCGCAGTAAAGAAAAAAGTTCATGGCATGATTGAAATACATCAACATGGTTGCTACAGTGTCTGCCAATTCGAATTTTCCTTTCCAATTTGGTCCAGAATGTTGTTTGACTCTCGAAAGAAACTTTAAGATAACAATTGGCGCAGTTGTTATCAAAAAACAACAGGAAATGACAAACAGCATGATAGTTAATTGACGACTACCTTCCGAAGCTCGTGAAGAAGAACCGTAGCCGGAATTCGTGTTATTGCTTGTACTATTGCCGCAACCTCCGACTACACTAACAGCTCTCAAACTTGATCGTCTCACTGAGCAGTGATGCTGATCATGAAATAGCGATCTCCGTGATCGTCTTGCTTTGTATACTTGGAATAGAATTATTGTGTTCATTATTGAGATAAGTAGAAGCGGCGCATAGCTGTAAAAGGTTGCGTCAACCACCGTCCAAATCCGACCAAAGTAGCTGTACTTGCTTTTAAATTCGCATGCAGGTTGCGTGAAGTTTGCAGTCAAATTCTCGCCGTTTTTTTGAGAGACGGTAATATCAACAGTCTCAATAAAATGCAAACAAATAACAGTGAATAGAGTTGCTAGTGATGCGATGATAACCTTTGCGCGAGATGGACTGGCGTACCGATTCGCTTGCAGTGGAAATGTGATCACAATAACGCGTTCAACTGTCAATGCAACAATTAACCATACTGATAAACAGCTACTAGAAATACCTACAATTTGAGATAGCTTACAAGTCACTGAAGACATGTCTTCAATACGGCGACCGATTAAGCGATCAATCCATTGTCTTAAAAGACCAAAAATCAGTACACTTTCATCTACGATGGCAAGAGTAGCCAAATAAACGTACGATGAAATCTGGCTCATAGATGGATGGCAGAGTACGATGAATGATAGCAAATTTCCGACAGTACCCAACAGGAAAATAATTGGAGGGGCACCCATCCATAGTCCGTTACTGAGTTTGCATGAAATTAACATAGCAGAGGGATTACTCGCCACAAGATGGTTTGTCAAGCCCATTTTCAATTTGAAAATCCCTTCAGACCATCTGTCGGGATTCGCAATCCAACTGGGACGTCTTCCTGTTGCATTGAGAAGATGGACAATCTCAAAATCGCTAAGTGCCTCAATTTGGTGTAAAATATCGCGATAGCGAGTATACATTTCTGCGTCGTAAGTGTTGCAGAATTGCATAATGAATGCTGATTGAAGACTTTTTATAAGTAACTTGAATTACACGCTCAAAAAACGTGCTTTACTGTATAGAATTTGGTAAGTGTATCCAAAGATAAGTCTTTTGACTTCCACATGTTCGTCGGATGCGAAATGAATTTGTTCATTGCATCTGCTTTGAGAGTGATGCACATAAGCTATCGACGATGGGATTGGTTTGTGGATCGAACCAATCAGATTAGGTGAAAATAAACATTTGCTTGAGAACATTATATCGAATGTAATTAGACATAATAATGTCACAATCATTAAGAATAATCAACAGTATTTCTATAAATCTACCATTCAATTTCCTCACTTCTTCGATGTTTGACATGCAGTAGTCAATTAGTAGTTCGATTGTCAACTTACCACTAATAAAAGAAATGAAACATTTTGATTTCAGATGCTTATGTTTGATATCCTAATAGGCTATTGATGAGGCATTGAAACATCCTAACTCCTTTCGTGCATTACACTGCATATTTCTTATCGGCGTCGAACATCAGGTCAAGCAAAGCAACCGAAAGTCAAAAGCGACGGCGTAAAAGATATTATGACCCAGGTCCACACTTCGAAAGATAAAGATCTAGTGAATGTGTGAGTGAATGTGAGAGAGGTAGGATCGTGAGTGCACTTGATGATGACCTTGAACTGTTCCCTCTTCTGGTCTGATACGGGCATTTGCCTTTCCATCCAAACCGGATTTCAATAGTCACTCGACACTCACTGAAGTCTAATAGAAATTGTGCAAATGATGAGCCACTTGGGGCAACGAGCACGATCTCCAGAAGTTATGGCACCATGACAAGCACAAATTTGAGACATTTTCAAGATAATTATTTTTCCTACGTTCAACCGCTTTGAAGGGGCCGAAAGGCCGATTGTTGTTGGTCATCATAAGAACACAGCACGGACACATTTAACTGAAAAAAGCTGACAGCAGAATTGCTCAACATAGAATTTTATATATGCATGATTTTTATATTATATATGCAATGCCGAATTCCTATCGATTATCCATCATTGCTCATCAAAGGGTCACAATATCGATTGTCGATATGATTAAACTTAAATTTCATCTCCTCAACAGCTCGATCCTGAGTAGGTTAAATGAGCGGAAGAACATCTATAAGTAAGAACAAGAAATACCGTAGAAAATGGAAATAGTAGTTGCTATTTGTAAAAATGCTTCATATTCCAGCTTTACAAAAGTGATGCAACCGCATTTGAATTTAAATGAAAATTGATCAGTTTAGGTTATGTATGATCGTACAGGGGTCGCCAAATATGCGCATTGTAAAATGATTGCTTTTTAAAATTGCCTTCATAATTTTCATCAAATATTATCAAGACAAATAAAACAATATTTAATGTTTTTAAATATCTTTTGATGTCTCTTCCACTTATTGAGTGATTATATGACATTTTCATAGATTTGAAACCTGGGGGAATATTTTGAAATTAATTATTTAGCATCGGATGGTTTAAAGTTGCTATTATTCAGCAGATGTGCATTATATTTATGGGTGTCTGCATGGTGGTGGTGAACATTCCATGTGAGCAAATATGAAATAAAGGTCTGGTCTTTTAATACAATGTATCAATCAGCTTCTTTTGAAGGTGACGATAGTCATTCTTCGTCTGAATATGGAATTCGAATATTTTTAGCAAAATAGCAAACCTTTTATTTCGCGACAGAGAATACGTGGAAATATGGTATTTGTAACATTGATCATACAAAGTAATACAAGTTATGAATATACGTGAAAAATATGGCATTGTGGGTGATGAATTTGTCATGAATGTTGTCGAATATTATGTGCTTATGAGATTACTCGATATGACCATATGCAAATGAAGATAATCTTGTACCAAATAAATGAAGTAAGATAATGATAGAGGATGGATATTGTCTGAATATAGAGAACGTTGTCTCAAAATGACTACTCAGCGACAAAGATAAGTAAGGATGACAATCGATATTAACCACTAGTTTGTTCAGAAGTCAGATCAAATGATATTCAAAACTTGTATGTCATCGAAGGATAAAATCGATTGCCATCCTCATTTCTGTCTCATTTTTGCTGGATACTGTCGTTACAACAACCTTCCTTTTGTATCACCGTTTCACACCATCAAATTCTTGGATAATAATTTGACTTACTCTAGGTTTGATACTTACCCCGACCCCAAGCATTCATAGGAAGTATGGTTTATCATTGTCACAGAGAAACCATTTTCATCCAGCGTGTGATGAAAAAGCTACTTGAATTCGATATTTAAGACAATAAATCTCGGAAAGCATTTAATTAATGAATTAAGAAACCCTAGCTTCATATTCACCCACATGTGAAAATCACCACCATAGAAGCATTTATAAATATAGTATAGTAAACGAACCATCCACTTAATGATACCCGTAATAGTTAAATATAAACCACTCGATCCTCCATGCCAAATAATCAATGTTGAAATATTGCCCAAGCTTCACATCTACGGAATTGTAAAATAAACAATTCTAGAAATGGAACTGAAAGGTTGCTTTAATATTGATCAATGACATTATTTGTCTAGATAATTGTCTTGTGAACCCTAGGCCTCATGCAATCGGCATAGTTGCCGCAGTTTTTTTGCTTGTATTCTCTGTTGTGATTCTTTCTTTTGCAAGTGGCAACAAAATCAAGGACACCTCCCTAACCTTAACATCTTACACAAGGAGTTTGGTACTTCAACTAAAAAAGTTGCATCAATCAAGAGAATTTTATCTTGAGGAATCATGCGAGCTGAAATATACATATTTGTGCATAATGTACAAATTTGCTGAATTCTTTTAGCAACTGCATTTACAATTTAGCATGAATTGCATAAACAGTCAAGTACATAGGACGATCATAAGACAAACTATTGTTATTGATATCATTTTCCCTACGTATATGGGCCACTTTGGAATGGAGATCGTTCAAAATCTAAGAATTGTACTTTCTAAATGTGTTTGGCGATTCCCTAATAAATTTTCATGACTCTAAGTAGAATAACTAGTTAGAAATAGTGCAACCGAACGGAAACATTTATCTGGTTATGTAAGTGATCAATTACCAGAGATCAGTAACACGAGAGTTTATTGACATTTGATTTCGAAATGTATATTACACACATAGGCGTCGATTTACTCTGAACTCAGGGGGGGGGCCGAAATTTCTTGATTAAGTATGGCTTATTTCCTCATATGGGTGCATTACTCATACTCGCACATTTGTAAAACCATGTCCGCCAGAATCATATCAACACTGCTTTACCAGATATTGCATGTTGAAACCGGTATTATATTATATGCAGTGCATTCGAACTTTTGAGTGAGTGAATGAGCGAACGTGGTTTTCAATCCTGAACTGAGCGAACGAGATATTCCGGCTTCTATCACTGAACTGAGAACTAGGAATTTACTGTTCATGAATTGAAGAATGAAGTGAACTGATACTTTCCCAAGTCTCCCAATTCCTATCGATATATTGACATTAATTGCTTCTTCCTAAGTCTGCAATTCCTTGTGTTTTGTAGTTAAGCATTTAAAATCTAAATTTTATGCTATATGACCTAATGCCTGAATGCAAAGGTAGCATCCTTATAGATTTTCTCGATCTCTTCATTTATAATTAAATCTTCAATTGTTTTATGAGATCATCAGCAAAATGGGCTCACCAATTTTCGGTGAGAGCAAATTATTCGGAAGTTAAGCAAAATTTTACTATCGCCATGTGGGGGACCCTAAATGATCATTCTCAGCAAGAAAAAAGGTCGAGCAGATTGATATTTTTCATCTAAAATATTGACAATTTGACGCTTTAGATTGTCTATTAGTGCCGCAAATGACGGAGCATTGCTTTACAAACTTGTATAATCAAACTGATAGCGACAATACGAGAGTGAGCCCTGGATTCAACTAATTAAATTTATTGCCTCCTCGGATATTAATTAAATGATGCTTATAAGCATGTACTGACATTTTGTCTACGTTAATTTATCAGCAATAATCAGTAAATGATGCTTAGAATGTAAATAGAGTATCTAAATATTGAGCTGTCTCCGTAGTGGAAACAGACCTGAATGCATATTCAATTATAAAATAATTATCAAAATTGTGTTGTGTATATGTATCACCGATTTACTTCATTACGGCATGTTGACCGAGTGATGATGTTGATAGATATGAACTAGGTCTGCTGATGATTCCTGATATTGAATGAAATAGAGGACATTCAGGTCTGGCCCAATTTTTCAGCTTAGAACACAACTATTAGCAAGTTGTTTTGAAACGTTGAACAAGTTGAATCCTTGTAGGCAGCGTCGTTGGATGATAAAGAGGATTTTTGTGCTTAAATGACTCATGTCTAAGGACATCTTTCTATGTTGGCACTTTGCAATCTCCATGATTCAGGCATTATTACTGTAAAGAATTTAATGCCAAGTTACGTGCACTCCCTGCGAATCATTGCTAATGCTATGGACTGTTTTACATGGTTTCCTTAACCCCTGCATGTTCAAGTAACTCAAGGAATAATAAATATATCTCATTGACAAACTGTGTTACAAAGGCTGCACAATTACACGCATGAATGACGTGTAAATTGAAATACGAAGCCATAAATCTAAATGTCAATGATCATATAGCGGGAGAGAAAAATGCTCTCACATACAGAAATTGCTACCTTCAAAAGAAGATTAAATATGAAATTTGTCCACTTGGGCATTTTATCCTAGTACGTAGGCATTCGAGATCATTATCTACTTTATTTGTAAAACAATGCCTGCTTAATTCCATTGCCAATTTTAAATTGATCGATTTGACGAAATAGCATAAAAGCACTCCCATGAGAGGGTCGAAGGAACGGAATCGAAGACGTGGAAGTGAATGAGCTGATTCGGTAGTTCAGTTATCAATCAAGCGATGACTAAGGCACCTGCCTAGGTGATGTGATGACTATGATCCATTCTTAATCAAAAGCCAAGGAAATTAGCCAAACTTTCTACATTTCGTTTCTCAAGTGATCGTCTTGAAAGAGAACAGTGAAACTCATGTTAACATAATGGATTATTTCCCCGAAACTTTGCAGACCTGCCTATCAGATTCATCAAATATAAGCTAATCATCTCAACATGCAGTATGACCAAATGGATTTCGGGCTTTAGTCATTGTTCCATTATGTAGTTCTTGGTCAAAATCCCGCTGGGCGCACAAATGTGGACGTTACTCGACAAGTGTTCATCATATTTCAAGCGATTATCTTCAGCTAATAATCGCCTTAAGAAATTTGCCATCTATTAATGAATGTTTGCATTTGACAATGCGCGATAGGAAGAGAAATTCGAGGCGCACATAATACATTTATACAATATATGATGGATAAATTCGCCAAAATGCAAATGATCAATTAACGCAGACGGTATTTCATATGATAAATTGTTGATCTGCAAGTGGAGACTGCAAAATTGTGCATGATACACAAAAAATCCAGGGGGGAGCGAAAACATAGTCTAGCCCCGGACAATTTTTTCAGGGGGGGCGACCGCCCCTCCTGCCCCCCTGGGATCGACGCCTATGATTACACATAACTGTAATATATGACTAATTCACATTTATTCTCAGAAAATTAAGAAGCCGCTATGTCAGTTGCCCTGTATGAATGAGGAAATCAAATCTAACAAGAAGAAAGTCATTGCGTTGTAGGGACTTGAAACCGGAAATTACAAGCTCACAACCATCATCGAATGATTCAGACAATCAGAGACAAATATGCATAGATAGAATAGTGCATGTATACTGCTTCTGCGTGATGTCATTGAGAATCAACAGTTGTGTTCTTTGTTTCTAGAGTTTCTACTCTCGTCTGTGTCACCACATGAATATATTATTTGGATATCTATGGTGAACTCATCATCGCGCACGCATTGAATACAACTTTTTGTTATAGATTCATTCACCCTGGTGTTTGTCATTTCATTTCACATTCTTTGAGCTGATTCCCACATACAATGTTCTTTATTTTTTGAATTTACACGGATGCTAGCAAAACATTACAGCTTTTGAAATCATTTCACAAGATGCCTCGTGGAGAACGTTTTAGGCTCGGAATAGGTAATTCATTGTCTAAAATCAAAAGAACCTTGTTTATACTCGGAAGCACATAAGGCACGGAGCCTTTCTTCCATGTGGTCGAGTTGTCATTTATCCACTATCATTCTTTTTATGCTGAGTGCTTAGCAAGAATACATAGTGTACCTATTTTAAGAGTCTTGGGTTTGTGTCGACCCAGGTTTGGACCCAGGTCTCCAGGACGCAGAGCGAACACTGTACCACAAGCCCACAGCGCCGGTGTGGCCAGCGTCAGTTTGAATTCACCCTGATAATATCGTCAGTTACAATGGATCATCGATCGACGGGAATGATTCTATTTGAACACTCCTTGGGATGCTGGTCAAATGGATCAATCTATTGATCAAGAATGTTAGAGACTAAGTAAGAGTTATAATCCTACTGTTCAAAGAAAAACTGAAGTGTGGTTGTATTACTGATCAGTTATTAGTGCGAAACGAAGATTGAAGTGAGAGAGGGCTGCTTGCCTCGAGTCGATCACTGCAATCATGGGAAAGAAGCTAAATTTATCAAAAAGAGAGACGAACAGATATAGAGATACCAGCCATATTGATCAGACGATTGCCACGGACAATATCAGACAATGGACAGTCGAATTATCACATAAAACTGTCAACCTTTTTATTTTTGTTACAAAAGAGTTTCAAGAGAGTTACAAAGAGAGTTTCTATGTATTGCTGACCACACATATTGTTTCTGATATGCTATCACACCAACGTTTTTCATTTAGACACCACTAGCCACGTGCTCTCTCTCCTCTCTCTCTCTCCCTTCAACATTTATTTACTTAATTGCAGTTTTGTTACGATGATAGAGACCCATTCAATGTGATTTCAGAAAAGTGCATCTACCCTTAAAGATTATAAGGTTGATTTTGAAAGCTGAATTAACATTTGTCATCAAGACGTCATATATCCAGATCTGCTGTTCCATAACTATCGCGTCTGCAAGCAGAATGCTGTTTGATATTGCATTTACACATAATTGGAAGTTATCAAGAGGAGCATCAAATTTTTATATGTTTATTTAGCACTAATAAGTAAAATAGTACGCAGAAAACGTAGGAAGATTAATTTGTCTGTCAATTGGGCTGTTAAACTGTCTTTCAGTTGGCTGTGTAAAGTATGCATTGTTCATGTTGTCTTCTAATACTAGAAAACATTCAATGACAATTATTGCATTTGACTTCACCTTTTCAGCAGACGCGCCAATCGCGCCGTTTCTAATATAGAAATGAAATTGCTTCTGAACTCATTCGATTTATCTGATGAAGTTGGCTGGAGCAAGTGACACGGAAGAATCTGAAACAGGATCTTTCAGAGGTGAAGGGAGGAAACATTTAATACGCTGTATTGACATCGCGATCTTCGATTGAAAAATACAAGTCTCATTTTTTCATTTTTTATAGAGGTGTATAAATGGAACTTTGAAAATTACAAACTTATAAAATAAAAGGAGGGAACTTGTTTTCAACCCGTTTATACTTATCTGTCATAGCTTATGCATTTTTAACCCAAAAAGTTTAAATTGTGTTGTAAAATGCCTCATTCTGATCCAATAAAAGTAAATGTTTAAAGCACTTCAGAGACTTAATGCTTTATAATTGATTATCAATTTAATATCTCTGAGCATCACTGATTTATTTAAAGCATCAATGATGCATGAGCTGTACATATTACATAGGCTGCATAATTCGTCCTATAAATGTGAAAATACACTCCTAACATGTTTTCAAGAAATTACCATTTAACGTGTAAAATATCCCTGGTGTAAAAATATCGATGATAAGAGATCCCACGTCGGTGTGTCTGATAATGCCAAATCTAATTCAGAATTTGCATGATTCAAGGCGAGTTGGGTAGCAGTCTGCCTGTGGTTCGAAGAAATATAAATATCATATCAAAATAAATTAAATACAATAACAAATTAATATTATCATACTCTAATTCTGACATCAAAATCCATCACAAGCAAAATCATAAATGTAAATAGACTATGAAACGTCTGACAATAAAGCAATGAAAATCATCAAAGGACGAGGGCATTCAATGAACTTTGGCACAAAAGAGCGGCCTATGGAGGCGGAGATTCAACTCCTTGCTACTGCATGAGCGCTCCCGGCTATTATGCAAGTCGGTTCGAAGGGGGAATAAAGGAGCAAATATCCAGCCATAATCGAACTGTAGACCCATGCTGAATATTCCCTCAGACCCCATCTGTTTCGCTCTTCTTCAAATCACGACACTGTCGGCTTCATGTCTTCTTCGAGCTACATGATGCTACGCTCGTATTCACATTAGTGTCGACTAATTTTGCACAAAAACTTTTGATGTTTCATTTCGCTTGATGTAATTCATTTTATTATGATACTCTGAAATGCAAATTACAGCACTTATTTTCGACATTTGATACTTCCATAATAAAGCTCACCCTCTATGACATTTATTGAAAAATATATATGTTTACAATGCAATGAGTCATGCCTTAGTAAATGAGTCATGCCTTTATAAATGAGTCATACCTTTTCAGTAAATGCAATGAGTCATGACTTCATGACCTCCACCGTTATAGTGTTCGACCATGTGATCGATGATAATTTTGTCCGATTCGATTGTTCATCTTTATTCTTTTGAAGCTATTTTTTAATGCTACTCAATTTCTGAGTTGGATCTATTGCAGTTATGCAAATGTCCATTAATTGCTGTCGGATTCCTTTTATGTTTATCAATCCGCTGATGAAGTCGGCGTTTAGTTCTGCCAATGCATTGGCTTCTTGGATGCTCAATCATGAAAACTCAAAGACAACACACGACTTCATCTGTGACTTACTTTTAAGAGAGAAATACGATTTTACTTTGCTTGTGCTAAAAACCTCTTGCGTCTACGCTATATTTTTTATATTTTCTTTTTCAATTCTGTAGTAGATGCAACTCAGAAAATGAACAGCAGTTTAAAAAGTGTATCAAGGGAACACAGATTACGAAATAAGTATTGTTGATACTTTTAGAAGTCATCTCTTTCATTTCTCATAATCCTTTGAAGAGAAATCTGCTTCTTTTATGAAGACAATGACAATCGTGACAGCTAAATTTAACATAGTTTATCAATTCGCTGCATGACGAGATGCACAATTTTATGCGGCAGGATACATGCATATTCTATTTGAATTTGGAATTTAAATGCAATGATTGTTCAAAGAGTGCGATGAGATGTCTCTCATGAGCGTCAGTGAACAAATTACTTATCGCCAATGAACATTCTTCTTCAGTCCTATCTAAATGCTATTACTTTCACGATCTTATGCCTTCAGGCAAGGGGCCTACATTAGCAGTGATAACTTTATGTCAATTATTATGAAGAATCGTAACTGTTGATGCGGTCGGTGCCTCATTTGATTCTCTTGAACTCAGATGCGTGATATAACTAAGTCAACGAAAACAAGCATGTACATGTATGTAGTTATGTGTAGTATGCTTTCTACTCAATATGGGAAGGGAGCTAGTGACGCTTTCTTCCTAAATTCGCGCACAAAGGGCTCAATAGCATGGATCTGTAGATCTTGAAACGCTGAATACAAAAATCAAATTCTTGAGTGTCACAGCCAGTCGCTTTCAGTTATAGGTAAGGCTAATGGATTTGCATTGGAATCCGATGGTAAAATTCAAGAAATATCTATTGATTGTGAAACTCTTGGCGATTTTCGTACATTTTCTTCAGCAGAAAAGAAGCTATTTATGAAAATGCCATGAAATTTGAAGCATGATTGAGTTCAGAACATCAACTTCAATATAAAAGTTGAAGTGAGTCACACGATTCAGTATTTGATCTGAGAGCCTCTAAAAGATGAGCAAAATCGCCAAAATTAAGTCAAAACATAAAATTTACTCATTTTACTCATAGAATATATACATACATCTATATATATATATATATATATATATATATATATATATATATATGTGGGTCGATCGGAAAGTTCCCGGACTCCACCTACTACGTCTATGCTGCTGACTTCGAGAGCTGTTGCTTTCTTCACAGATATATATTCAGTATGTTTGAAGAGTAGGAAAATCGATTTCGTGATTTGATGTCATCTTCACGTCGACTCATTTGCAACCTCGGCGATCGTCAGCATGACAGATAAAACACAACAGCGAACGTTCATCAAATTTTGCGTTAAGTTGAACAAGACATCTGCTGAAACTCTTTACATGCTTCGTCAGGCCTACGGCTCAGATTTTATTTCTCGTACATCCGTCTTCGAGTGGTAGTCGCGGTTCAAAAACGGTGGAGAGTCTGTTGAAGATGACGAGCGCTCAGGCAGACCGACAACCAGCAGGGCAGCCGACAATGTCAACGAAGTTCGACAACTCATTTGTGATGACCGCCATCGTACCATTCGCCAACTTTCGAGATGGTAGGAATTGGTTATGGAGTTTGTCAGGAAATCTTGACCTGTGACCTGGATATGCGAAGAGTGGATGCCATATTCGTTCCTCGAATCCTGATCACTGAGCAGAAACAAAGGCGGGTGATGGAGCAGCCAATTGCGGTTCTTCCACAAGTCAGGTCTCTTCCTTCTAACAGCCCTCTCAATCGTCGTAAGACGTCACAGTAAAAATCCGAGTTCATGCCCGCCACCGGTCAAACAATTCCCGATGAACGATGCCCTTCTGGTCAAAGAGAACAATCAACACTGTCTTTGTTGCACTGCGAAATTGTCGAGTCTTTCGGGCCTCGGAGATTGAGGACTCTTCCACTGAGATGACTGCTGTTTCATTTTAGGATCATACTCGTAAATCCAACTCTCCACGGCTGAGAGCACTCGTGACATGAAAGTTGGATCACCGTCGACCTGTTCCAGTAGTTCCTCGCACACATCCACGACAACGCACCTGCGCATGCATCCATGAAAACAATTCAATTTTTAACCGACCATGGCATGACCATCGTTCCACATCTTTTTCTTTGTTCCCAAACTGAAGCTGCGGTTAAGAGAACGTCGCTTCCACACTGTTGAAGAAATCCAAACAGAGACAGACGCTGTTTTGAGAAGCTTTAAGCCGGAGTTTTTCAACGAAACTTTCGAGGAATGGAAGCGCCGCTGGAATCGCTGCATTTGTGCACGTGGCGAGTTCTCGAAGGCGATAAATCGAATTTATTTGTTGATACTGAGTAATGCAATTATTTTGTAATTCTTAATACATTTTTCATTCCTGGAATACATCTCTTGCTTTGATTTATATAGTACACGAAAAAATGCAGCATCAGTCCGGGAACTTTCCGATCAACCCACGCACATAGCAACCGACAAGTAATCCCTGGGAAGAGATCCCCAAAGTCCAGTTTTTCACTCATTTGCATGAAAGCTGCGACAAAAAAGAAAATAGCGACGAACTTCACAGATAAACACAGAACACTCTCAACCACCACAAGACAATATTGACAGCAAAGACGTCATAGCCTGGACAGATGGCTCTGAAATGGAAGACCAAGTAAATGGTGAAAGTGGAGCTATAATTACATGTATCTCTAAAGACCATACAATGAAAATCTCGAAAGCAGCAGAAAAGTACTGTCCCTCTTTCCATGCTGAAATGGTCGCTATTCAAGCAGCCACAGAAAGCATCGCCACCCATCATCAAAAGAGGGATGCCATCATCATACTGACCGACAGCAAAAGTGCCATAGAAGTGCTTAGTTCGGGGCCCATGAACCAAAAAACAGCTGAAGGAAACAAAATCTGGAATGACTTTAAAAATATCAAAGCAAATGACATCAGCCTACAATGGATCCCGAGTCATTTGGGCACAGAAGGCAATGAAGCTGCAGATTTGCTAGCCAAGGATGCCACCAATCGAACACAAGATGAAATTCCAATCAACTACCAAATAGCTAGGAATCGCATCAAAAAGTTCACCAGAAGAAAGAACAGTGTGATCCAAAATTAACACTACAAAAAATGGAAAAATACCTGGTCAGAAAAAGAAGAAAATCCGTGACGAGAAAAGAAAAATTACCCTGGCCCAAATCAGAACAGGACATTCCACGCTGGTCGCATTATATCGCCGAATCGGGCAAACACAAGGTCCAAATGGACCAATGCTAGAACCCGCGCTTTTGGATGCCCAATCCCGAGGATGGAGCATCTCTCAAGCAAGATGATCATAAAGTTCCTTCAGGACATTGGCCGACTGGCCAATCGTATGTGACGACAGTTGCGATCGAGGACAAAGAACAACAACAGTTTTCAACAGCTTATAATGTCACCTGCATGATGACATCATGATGTGTCTTATTACTTTATTGTGCTGTAAAGACATTCACTGTAAATATGAAAGAATATTCATTGAGGTCTCATTCACTGAAGAACTTAACTGAAATTAACTGAAATGATCGTCACAAATCCTGAGACGGGGATTTGTCTCTAAGTGCTTCTAGGTCATTTCAAATGTCGAGTGACGTGTAATTTTCGCGCTAAATTGTGAGGCTGTGAGCATGGCTAAATTTTTTGCTGCATTCTATATAATATGTATGCAAGCTGGAAATAGGCCCTACTATGCAAGTGAAAGTTGGTTCTGCAGTTCGTACATATGCAAGTCTTATATCTTCATTGTCTCCTGTGTAGGTGGGATAAACGCGTAATGAGGAATATGTCATTAATCACATGAATGATAATGATAGGCAATATTTCAATATCCATGACACATTTTCAACAAATGTGCACTTTATTGGAATACTTGCTTGATTGACAATGTAGACCTCTTAAATTCTCAACGAAACTTTATGGAAAGAACTAATTTAATTCGATATAGCCTGTAATACAGACTCGACCGCTGCTTTGTAACATCCTTTATACTTCGTTAATCCATAAGAATAACTCATACCTTTCCATTAATAGCAAAAGTAATAGGGTTTTATTTGTCTTTACTGTTTCATCATCTGATCTTCGGATTGATATTGCTTAATTTTGAAATATTGTTCAACTGTATTGGCAAATAAATATTTTCAACATACTTTTAATAGTAGGTGCATTCCATCATTTATCTCATATCCAATCACAAGCATTGTTGTCGAAATCCAGTGCAGCAGCGCAAATAGGTTTTTTATCATTCGACTTTTGTCGCCGTCTGACCTCTAAGTCTTGAAAAATAATAAAAAATTATCTGACACATTCCTTTCCAAGGCCGGTTAAAATGAAACAAATTATGCCCCAGTAGTGGAAAAATGCATGTAAATTCAATCGGTAGAGTTTTACTCTGGACCACAACTCGGAAATCAATCTCCACAAATCAAATTTCTCAGAAATCAGACCCTCCATCGAAAATGACCTTTCAGTCTGAGGAAAGTAATTTTGTGTCAACTGTTTCAATTTACATAATTTTATTTCATTTACATGTCAAAATCAACAAACAAGAAAGATAAACAATCCTGCGAACCCAATCGTCTGCATGTAAACTCGAATGAACCAAAGCGACAGCTTCTTTATAGTTCTTGTTTGGTACTTTATGCGTGCGACACCAGTTTTTTAATCTCTTCGATTACATTGGTCTTTATGATAATCACAGGTTCTGCAAGCGATACACTTCACGATGCGTTGTGTGTTTGGGGTATTATTGGCATTTAGCAACGAATGAGTGGCGTTGCTTTCGTCTAGCTTGGTTCGAATCCCGCACCGCAATTGTTTGAAGTCAAATTGTCATATTTACTTTTGTTGTATTTTTAATATTATGCACCAGGAAAATTGCAAAAAATCTCCTTGTCTAGACAAGAACAGCTCAAAATAAATTATATATATATTATTATCTTGCAATATATTATTTATGATTTCTTTTGAACGGCACCTTTTTTGAAAATGTTCAATGATTCGCATCGGTTTTCAAACTATGGGGTGATTTATTAATGTGGGTCTGAATCATATCATGATAATCTATCATGCCATATACCTCGAGTATAAGTCTAAAAAGTAGATCTTATGCGAATAGCACTTACTACAATACATGTCTTTGTAATCATGCTTTTAAGCACCCTCATTTATTTATTCAATGAACTAGAAGTACCATTTTTGCCTCTTTTCGTAATCATGCGTGTGAAGACGTTGGTCATCTTCAAATTGCAATCTTAATTGACTGTGTATTAAACCATCAAGTCACTTGTGAAAACAGGTCTTAAACTTGTGGAGTGCCATTTAACAGACTATTGTAAGGTCATTTTTGAAAGAAAATCTCCCACATTTATAGACTACCAGTTTATGTTTTAGAATTGTAATAATTGCACAAGTCAATCGCATCAATTTGTTTACCATTCAAAAGTGGCTTCATAGTGCTACATAATTAACTAACCACTTTTCTCATAATAAGCAACCATCAAATGGATTTATATTCGAAACTCTGTGAAATTCCAAAATGTGGGAAATACTAAATACAAAAATTTGGCGATTCGAAATTTTGAATTGGATATTTTAGTGTTAGGACATTAGTCAATCCAAAATTACTATTGCAAGGCTCAGGCGCTGAATGCATTTTAGCGAATAGGACGATATTGACAGTGATAGCACTATTATTTATTTTTTTATATACTAATAATAGGACTTCACCTTTTTCCATTCTAATTAAAAGTTGTTCCGTTCTATTTAAAAACTGTTCCATTCAATTTAAAAATGTTCTATTCAGTTTAAAGACTGTTCCATTCTATTTAAAAATGTTCTATTCAATTTAAAGCCTGTCCCATTCAATTTAAAAATGCTCTTTTCAGTTTAAAACCTGTCCCATTCAATTTAAAACCTGTTTCATTCAATTTAAAACATTCATTTAAGAACGAGCTCTATTCTACTACAGAAACAATATGACAGTCACCAATGTAACCAAAAACCATATTGCTAATCGAGTATTCGTTGCTTAGCGATGCCATCAGTTTTCTTGTAGCTTCTTCGAGCACCACGATTTTGTATCAGTTCACTTATGTCAGTGTCTGTGTCAGATGCACCGGAGCTTATTGACGTTGACATTGCATGGGAAGTCATGATTTCGTCTTCGTATACTTCGAGAAACTTTACCAAATGAAATAGACTAACTAAATAATAGTAATAATGAAATAGACTAACTAACTCAGCACTTGATATTATCTGCTGCTATTCATACCAAACACACTGAGCGAGCTGGTATCTTAACATAAAAATGTGTGAATCGCGCACTCAAAAAGTGTGTGCGTGTATGATGCACGGGATGATGGCGCGCTAAACCGATCTGAAGATTATTACTTTGCTATTGTTCGATTTCTAAGAATGACTCATTTTATCCGATAATGTGATGATGTAGTTATCGATTGTGACTGTCAACGCTCCGGTCCGACAAGACTTACAATACGGTGTTACATTGGTGAATTGACGAACACTTTTAAAATAAAATGTCACATGGTTTAATATTTTTTATGATCCTCTCATTAAGAGGTATTATTATCCGTATTATTTTATTCATCGGATTCCATGTTGTACATAAGTATATAATGAAATTTTATGATATCATTGATTGTTTCTATGTCATTTTGTTTCTGTAGTAGAATAGACGTCGTTCATAACTGAATGTTTTAAATTGAATGGAACAGGTTTTAAATTGAAAGGAGCATTTTTAAATTGAATCGGACAGGCTTTAAATAGAACGGAACGACTTTTAATTAGAATGGAAAAAGATGTAGAATTTATAGTGATAGGACTAAGATTGCGCCCAAGACAAAGACTTGGGAACCGATTCAGACGGAGAATTGATGCGACTCGTTTAACTGATTGATGCTATCAGCTGCTCCAGTTATTGCGTAGGATTTTACATAGCAGTCAATTCATGTTGGTTTTTTATCCAGTAGAGATTTTCATATAAATGCGAACACTGACTGTATTTCATGGAAGTCTATTCACTAGAGGTCATTAGAATGCACTGTCACATAAAATGTTTCCTTTAGATACAACATTGAATTTTGATGTATGATCATATGTGTAAATGCTGCAATCGACACTAAACGCCAGTCAGAAACACATAAACTGACACACGTCATTTCGTCTTGAATGTCATTTTTGTTTCATTATTCTACTATGTACGTATGAAATGCAAACTACCATCCACAAGTAATTGATTTTTCGCATTGTATAGCAAGAATTATTAATTTTGAAGTTCTCTCAGTGTATCAGTAGCTTCAAATCAAAATTAGTAAAGTAATGATGCATTTGACTTAGGTGCATTCTCATGCATTTCAGACTTGGTACTTTGGTATATAAGCTGGATTATATTGATTGTACGTACAAGGCTAATGTCAAGCCGAATATTTTATATAGCGAATTATTATTATTAGTTGACGACAGGTTGAATGGATGCGAACTTGGACTACTGTGGATCTTGGTTGCCTTGACTTTCAGTGATAACTTTCCATGCGGGAATAGTGTACTTGCTTTTTGTATGATGCACACTGATTTCATAATTTGATCATTGTACAGCCAAGTACGGTGTATCAGATCAATATCATTGACATCACACATTCCAATTATAGGTCAAGCTCAAAAATGAAAAAATGTTTGAAGTTTGTATAAAGTTATACATAAAGTTATATACATGTATATGGCATGCTTAATAGGATAATAAAATGATTTTGAGTTCTTGTCAGGTTAAACGCAGCGTCCACGGCTGCCCAGAGATCTTGTGCTTAAATTGTTCAAGTCTGACGACATTTCTCTGTGCCCACAGAAGAACTGGCACTCTGCAATCTTCATGATCGCACATGTATCTCAAGACGCAATCTTGAAACTTGATACCTTGATTGCAGATAGGCTCAGATCAATTTAAAAAGAATGAAATAACATTTAAGTCTTGAGAAGGATATCCGAAAAGTGGCAATGTCAGATAGGTAGTTTCTAGATATGCTAAACCAGATCATGAATGAATTCTGGAATTTTGCTAATTCATCTGTTGGCCGGTTTTGTATTTGTTACCGTCTCTACTTCTCGCGTACATTTGACTAGATTCCTTGTTGCACATGCCAAACATAATAAACGCTGCTATTGACGGATGTGTTTTGATCATCTAAAAATACCAATACAATTGTAGAACACATTGCACGCTGCTTGAATTTCTACGATCAAAACTTAGCCGGCTCAAACTCAAGGAATCAATCTCGATTCTTGTTAAGCACTCAGCAGAAAACGAATGAGTGTGGGCAAATAAAACTTGTTACAAAGGGTGAATGGCGCTTCGCTTATAATGATCAGCCCAGTAAAGTTAAATTTCATTCATTTTTCTTGTTTCACCATGATCAACTTTGGTCTATTTTTCACAATTTAATGGATCAAAGCTTTATATATCAATTGCCAATGTCGTAGCTATAATAATTACTTAAAGCAGAAGAATTGTCTCAAAGCGATATTACCTATTTCGATTATACTATCCAAGGTTTTTGTAAGAAAAGTTTACAACTGCACAAAATTTGGCATCAAGTTGTGCACATTTTAATTAGCACTTTTGTATCAACCAACAGATCTGCACACAATTTCTTGATGAAACACTCTCGACTCTTACGAGTGCTATCCGTTCATTTCAATTATGAGAGTTCAGTCCATTGAGTAGCCTGAGATGAAATCATTGCAGAATATAGTTATACAGGATGGCATCGAGTATTGCGCATATGTAACTGAGTCTTATTAACTATTTTGCTGTCTGTCAAGTCTGTCAATCGTTTATATTATGCACAATCAGGAATCATGACCAGTCGGATCGAAGGGATGCAAGTTTTTGTTGAGATGGAACATGAAAATGAAGTCGTTATTTACCTCAGGCCGGTCGTACGATGTCATCACTATTCTTTTGCTGAGTAGGAAGAGTTCTTCTTACCATCAGACCTTGGTGCAGTGGGTTTGTGGACAGAGAATTATTTATGAAATATCTATCCATGTACATGTACATTTACAAATTCCGATTAGATCCGTGATAAGGGGTAGTCAACTGAAGAACAGTTTCAACCTCGAAGGTGAATGGCTTTTGTTGTAACTCCATGTACATGTATCAGTTTTGCAATTCCCAATTCATAAAGGCAGTGGGCGCAGCACCGCACCGCATCACCTTGGCCTCCAGACAAAAATAATGGTGCACAGATCTCTCTCTCCAAATTTGCACCTTGCAACTAATATTTAAGCCTCATAGTTGACAAGCAATTATAACGGTCAATGTTTTTGCAAATTTCAATATTCAACAAATAGTCATGTCTTGATATTTGTTTGCTGTAACGCAAGTTCTGCAATCGTCATTTGTATATTTAGATCCACACTTTCAGCTATGTTTTTTAATTTACCTATTTTCTTAACTACAGTTTTACAACATGATGCACAATTCAAGAAAAACAGCTACACATTTGAATTTAGAACTGCACAAATTGTGTTCAGTTGCACATTAAAACCTGATACTATCTTTACTTCAAATATCTTAAATACTCGACTTCCTTATTTTCGCTTACCATGTCGCATCATATTAATGAACGCTACTTGAAAAAATCCTCTTCGAAATTCGATAATTTTGCCAATATTTTCCGCCGGAGAGAAAACTTGAAGATGATTATCATGGCATAAAAATGAATTATATTCCTTTAATAAATACTCCTATACCATCTTCTTCAAAGACCCGCTGTCAATTTGGAAGGCAAAATTCATTGTTTCGCAACGAAATAAAATCTATTTTAGAAACTGAATCAAATAAGATAAAAAATCAAGCATGCATCAAAACATGCAGAACCAATGTGAAATCAGCAACTTCTTGAAAATACGTGACGGTAAGTGTATTAGCTCTGATAAGAATAACAAATTCGCAACATACAAAGTAGAGGATTACGACAAGATGAATTTGGAGAAAGCGAAGCGGAGAATGACTGCCCAGTGCGTCCAATAGTCCTTTAGAAATACACCCACAAAAAATAGATTGGGTTATACTGAAAATTTTAAGTCAAATTCCTACGTACATGGAAGCACATCTATGCCGCACAGACGATTTAATTTCACAATAAAATAACGCAAAACAACGGGAACATATTAAGAAATTCATTTCATTAAATACAGCATTTGTACCCTAGCATTCCCATTTTTAATTGGCATCCAAAACAACATGTCATGCATAAAAGAAAACTGTCATTAAATTGGTACTTGCGGTATCAAAATATAGAATTAATTGAAAAAAGACGCTGACATAAATTTGATTAATATCATAAACAATTTAGCGTTGTCCCTAAGGGCGCTCATTTTTCACTAGGTTTTGTCATTGAACCGTTACCACTTCGAGGCCGAAATTTTTCCCCGGGTGGTTGCACAAAATGCGCTGCATTAATGCAAATTATATCTGCTCTTGGTCAATAACGTGATATGATTTTGGTGAAAGCAGTCATGAATATATGAATGCACAACCTGATTGAAGCTCTAAATGCAAAACTCTATAGAAAATACCCACGTACTGCCAAACAAGCTTAGATTGCACCCACATGATAAGCTACTGAAAATATTTCTGTTGAAAAAGTTTCTTTCCATGAACACTGCAATCTAGATTCTGAAAATCTAGAGCAATGGCTGCAAGCTGCAAAATTCATCAAACTCGTTAATGACTTCGATTTAAAAAATAAATTGCATCTTATATCTTTACTTCTCTCACGATCTAACACCGTGCTAGAAACTAGATTGGGAATTCGCTAAAAAAATCTCAAAATTTGTTATGAGACTTGCTTGCTATGAACAGCTAACATTTACACAGAATAATTATCCTGACTTTCAATGATGTACATGTGTATATTTTTAAAATACCGACGAAAACCGGATCTTCAATTGGAGCAATCAGTTAAACGTTCTTGCAAATCGCAATCTCATAACTGCAGGAAAATGGACTTGTGGCATTAATTAAGTTTGCTAAGCTGAAACCTATTAATGAGAATCATGAGTTCATGCATGTAAGCTGCCGGTGACAATAGCGATTAACAAAACAATAAAAACATGAACAATTATCAAAATCGACTATTAAAATATTTTTATTCAAAGAGAGTTACCATTAAGACCATTAACGTTTCATGTAAAGTAATAATTTCAAAATATATTTATAATGCACCTACGATGCGAGTTTCGAACTCGCTATGTCCTACAATTGTGTTACATATGACTTCTTATAGCTGAGCTATCTCGTATGCATTCTTTTATTCTTTGATGAACCTTGCGCTATGTCTGCCCCAAGTATTGAATCAAGCTCAACTCTACATTCAAAATTATGCACAACGCATGATCGCACAGCTTATTAGTTTTATCTTTCAGGACAGTAATTTGGTTTGAAAGATAAACTGAGGGTAATAAATCGTTTCAAAAATAATTCATGATAACATTACTAATAATAAGTTAAGAATGGCAGATGGGATATGAGAAGTATGAGAATTTGTTTTGAAACAGCGACAACCCAGCGCTTTCTGACTTTGTTTCATTAAAACTTTAAAAATCTGGTGAATTTTGAGCATAATAAGATGGAAGTATACTTTATCATGGTAGGAGCAGTGTCACGGGTGAATGTATGACCCTCGTTTTTAGAATAAGTTTCAATTTTCCTTGAATTTGTTATGTTGACGCAACGCGCAGCTCAACTTAATTGCATTGACATTATTTTGACAAAAGTCATTATTCGGTGGAATCTGTTTTGAATCATCCAGGATTATCGCCACTTCGAAGAAACGAACATGAATATCTTTAAGCAAGACTGTCTCCAAATTACACTTGTCCGAAAAGTGAAAGGAAATGATTGATGGATCTAAGAAAAATTGTGGATTTATTGCAAACTTGCTGAATCATAAAAATCCTTCTCTCAACTAGTGATTTGTAACTTGAAACTTTCAGAAAGTCTTATTGGTATGAATTTTGGAAGAGAAACGATTGATTGGCGTCAGCGACTTTCTTTCCAAATATCATGAGATTGTTGGTCGGCTTAAGGTAAAAAGCGTTGTGTGTACAATGGCGCCATTGAATATAAATGCGGCCTCGTGAGGAGAAGTCAGAATACATAGTGGAAATTTTCTAAGCTAACTTTAATTCGTCACAATATCCATGACAATGGATGAATATGAAGTGAATTCTCAATCTCCTAGTCAGTGTCATTGTCATGTAAAGGCAACAAGATAGTCGAAAGTTGAAAAACTGTGAGATGGGAGGATGCCTCAGAATCATGCGATATCATAGCTCTTAACAAATTTATTCACAAAACTTCAACATGCAAAACCAAAGCATCGTTTGGTGATTCAAAATGTGAATGCATCATATTTTAGGTAGATTTCCAGCTGAGACTGTCTCATCAGCGTCATACCATCCCCGATTATTTAGTACTCAATTCTGTAAAGGTAGTTAGATATCATCCAGAATCCTTCTCTACAGTGACATAATAAAAGCAAAACGCTTTATATAAAAGAAAGGTCGACAGCAAGAAATTACATTGTCGGGCCTACCGAGAGCCTACCGAGACATTTTTTGCAAACATAAATTAGATGTCTATTTTGCTTATAAATTTTGATACTAAAGATTTTTTGATTTCTTGTTTTGTAGCAAAGACATTGGTTTCATTGTTTGATTGTAACCCGTTGATTTGCAAATGATAATGCATCTAGGTTTAATCTAGGTGCATTTATGATGGCATAGATTTCAGGCGAATCTGAAAAATACACCGAACTAAGTATACATGTACGCAGTACAAATCTCTAATTCACAAAATTTATCACAAAAATAGTGTTCATATACAGTACCATAAAAGTTTGTAATAAATACTGTAAAATTATTGGAATTTTTATAATTGTGGATTATTATTTTTGTATCAGAAGATTATTTTCCTAATCTACACGGTGATGCAAAAAATGGTTTTATATTCAAACAAGCGTAACAGGTAGCTTCTGATGCAATTATACAATAACCAACTTAGAAGCATGATGCTTATATTTGACTTTCTCATTCCTGATGCCATAATTTTCTAGCACTGATAATGACAGTCTGTACAACAAAAAAGATAAACTAATGGCATGAAACCTTCGATTAATTCCAAGCAGAAAATCTGATGCTGAGAATACATGAGGCATAGAAAGGCATGTCGCGGCACATCCGGGGGAACTAAGTTGGGGCATGAAGAACCAATGAAAATCTCAGAATTGCACATGTGACTTCTTCTAGCCCAATGGTTTAGCCGTTGACAAGTGTATCTAAGTGAAAATGCGTGCGATTTTTGTGCCACTATTGTGTATTGGATGAAGCTTTACTTCCATTCTAGAGGTTTATTGTTATCAATTTCTATGACATGAGGAGCTCCATCTTGCTGACCGTCTTCAAAGCATGGAAACCCTTTTCCCGCGAGCACATCGCAGCGCGCAATAACACTTGTTCAGTCAACCATACACCATTATGAAACAGTATGACGATCTTCAAGTTTCTCTATATGCATGTGGCGGATTCTTTGGTGCCCAAATGTGAACAATGCCTTTTACATGTAAAACTACTTCGGCACAGAAGTGTGTGGAAGGCACCGTTACTCGTAATTATCAATTACTCATTTTTAAAATAACGCATTTTCCAACAAGAATATTTGTGTCAACCTGTAACTCATTCTTAAAACGCTGCCGTGACTACATCGTGTTAGACGATGGTCAAAGTGAAAACCAATTTGAGAATCATTACTGTTCTGAACGCTTAACTATATAGCTTACAGCAGGGATGCGGAGTCCTATCATTTTGATAGGACTCCGACTCCGACCCGGGAGTTGATAGGACTCCGGCTTTTGATAGGACTCCGACTCCGGGTTGCAAGTATATAAAGCCTTGGATTTTAAAAAAAACTGGTGACCTACATCATAGATCAATATAGGCTTACCTGAACTTATCTCTAGTGATCATTTCTATATCAATTATCAATCATTTTCAATGAAAGTTTATCAAATGTCGCTTCAAGTTGGATGCATATGACTGGGCTCCTCTCATCTTGTTGATGTGTGCTTTACACGGTTTTTCTCCAGTCTCTGCTAGGCAGAAAAATCCCCCATCCTTCTTCAAAAAATATGAGTGCATTTTTGATTTTAATATGCGCTTTGGAGGAACCATCATACAAGATTAACGTCTGAGTACGAGGTAATGTTCTCAAACAAACTAGCATTTCATTTTTTGTCTCTGATGTGTCCTTTGGTGCGTAGGTGTGATCGAGGCTAGGAAGGCTTGTCTTCTCTATTAAATCACCGAGTGAATAGACAATCCTTTTTCACTATCACGTTTCATTCCCTCAACTATTACAAGCTTTGCATGCAGCAATGTCTCTGCACTTTTGTTTGACGGACAAAGCTGACATTAAGACAATGACAGCTATACACGAGGATAAATAATTTCTTTGCATTATACTTCGGATCTAGTTATAGGTCGGAGTCCGGAGTCCTATCATTTGACAGGACTCCGACTCTTCTTCCGACTCCAGCAAAAGTGATAAGACTCCGGTACTTTCTCCGACTCCGCATCCCTGGCTTACAGCACTTAACTTTGCAACAGTTAGTATTCATATGATATTTTTAATGAAAAATGATCTTAGTGCATATTTCATACGAATCGGTTTCATTTTTTCTAGTATATGGGTAATGATTGCTAGAAACATCATGCATCTAAGTTGGTTACTCTAGTTACATTAGAATCATGAAATATGAAGTCAAGATTGAGTACATATATCGTGTCATACCCGTCTGAAAATAATAAACTTTTTCCTTCACCCTGACTGATTAAAAGCAAATTAACTTACAAATGAAAGTAATTTCGATGTCCGTGTAATGGACATGAAGTTTAGGAGAAGAAGGTTGGGCATAATTAGAATAGAATAGAATAGAATAATAGAATAGAAAATATATTTATTCTCCAAACAAAATGAGTTTCATGCATTTTTTACAAATGTGAATACAAATTTTTCATGACATAGCGTAAAGACTGTCAATTGGAGAAAAGGACCAGATGACCCGCACATGGGGTATTAGGCCTGGCCCTATTTCATGCTTACAAGAAAGAAAATGTATAATACGAGTACGGAATAATACAAGAACACGTGTATATTAGAATATATAATACGAGTATGTACATTATGCATCCACGCATAATTATAAGGCACATAGAAGGATATTTGTTTGACATATTCATGCAGATCTAAACCAATTGCAGTATATTTCTATGCACATCATATCAAAAATAATTCATTTTATCTATCATCAGTGATTTTAGTTTTTGCTTGAATTCTTTTGTTGTTTTAGCTTTTTTAATGTTGCTCGGGAGACCATTCCACAAAAATGGTATTCTAAATTTACTACTCTTTTGCTCTAGTGATGTACTAAAATATGAGATTTTAAAGTTTTCACTACGCCTAGTTGATTCTTCTAAATGGGTTTTGTAGCATGCTGGCAAGCTGCTATCTTTGTATTTTATTTTATATGCGAGAGTCAGTAGCTCGAATTCATGCATAGTTTCCACATTCATATACTGTTCATTTTTGTAAAACTATATATCCAATGACTGTTTTTCCTTGCGGTATATTATCTTGATCAAAGTCTTATGTAAACGCTGTAGTTTATTAAGTGACTGTTTGTTGCCACTACCATATGCTATTAAGCAGTATTGAATAGAAGGGACACATAGTTGTTCGTGTAGTACGCGTAATGTTTTTAATGGCATGATATCTCTTAGCTTGTATAATGTCGGTATAAATGTTTTCAATTTATTGATTATCGATGAGATATGATTATCAAGTTTAAAGTTGTTATCGAATTTGATTCCAAGAAATTTAGTGCTGTCTACTTGAGATAACTTGCAGTTTTCTATTGTCAAATCAAAACGGACATTTTTGGTTTGGAGCTTGGGAGGAATAAACAAATATTCACATTTTCCTAGGTTTAGCTTTAGCCTATTATTTTTCATCCATGCTTGAATTTTGTCCAATGACATTTGGGCTTTTTCTATGGCACATTCAAGAGTCCTATCACCTACGATTAGATTGGTGTCATCCGCAAACAGACTGAGATCACCACAGATTTCATTAATGTAGATAAAAAATAATAGTGGTCCTAAAGATGAGGCTTGTGGCACTCCTGTCTTTACCGTTAGCGCTTTTGATTGTACCTTATTGACGACGACGACTTTATGTGGTCTGTCTCTCAGATACGAAGCATACCATTCATGTACAAAGCCACGAATCCCTATCCTGTATAATTTTTCTAGCAGTATGTCCGTTTGAACAGTGTCAAAAGTCTTCGATACATCGAGATTTAATGCTATTGTAAATAGATTATTGGCTTTTGCGTAGTATATTTTATCAGTCATTTTTAAGAGTGCCAAATTTGTAGAGTGATTCTTCCGGAAACCATATTGATTCTCAAATAGTATTTGGTTTTTCTCTAAGAAATGAAATACTCGCTTATGGATCATCTTTTCAAAAATTTTTGTTAGATAGCTTAATAGACAGATTGGTCTATAGTTTGATGGTTTCCTTCTGTCACTTTTTTATATATTGGCAATACCACCGATTCTTTCAAGCATTCGGGATAGATTCCTCTTTTCACTGATTCATTATATACACGGCACAGATGTGAAAAAAATTCTGGTGAGCATTGTTTAAATATTTTCAAAGGTAACTTGTCATACGTAGATCTGTTGGCATTCATAGTACTTATAGTTTCAAAGTTCTGTGAGTGTAAAGTCTTCAAATTTGAAAGTTGGATTACATCTATCACCGTGTTTTTCATCATATTTTTCGTTAATTGAGCTGTTTGTCAACTTGTCTGCTACATCGACAAAATGCTCATTCAAAACGTTTGCAATGTCAACGGGATCATACTTAACATGTTCTTCCGTATGAATTTCTGCTATGTAATTATAAGTCTTGATTTTTCCTCTTATGCTGTTAATATGTTTCCATAATTCCATAATTTAAGAAGAGATGAGAGCGTTAGTATCAGGAACAGAGGCCGAATACTGAAAACATTGTTCCTCATGACAGTTTTGAATAATTAATTCAATTGGCGGCATTTACGGACCCATCACTATAGGTCTACGACTCGTCGTTGTCGGGTCACCTGCGATTCAATGGGACATGATTGATTCGACCTCTTTTTGACGAATGGTGGTCTACGGGACCATACTGGGAGGCTATGATACAGCACAAAAAGAGAAAAACAGATGCATTTCTGCAAGCGGCATGTATGTCCATTTCAGTCAATCATGTGTTATTCTTTATTTCGTGTGGCGATATTTCCTGTTTTGTGAGTATGCCAAAGGTAATGTCAAGTAAGTGAAGCGTTCACAAATTTAGTCAAGAATGATTTCAGTGGAATTTCTCCTTATTTGCGTCACGAAACGATTTTTAACACGTTCGTCAGAATTGCTAATGTTCGACAACCTGTTTGATGCCATATAACAAACTTTCCATTTAAACTAGTGCCATTCCGAGCCTCGAGAAAACCAGTAAGCGACAGTTTATTGACATCTCGTTTGCAGATGTATTACAGGTGTTCATGTCAATTTGCGAGACTTATAAACAACTTTCTATAAACCATTCTGATATAAAATAAATAGCGTTTTTAATATTTTTTGAACTAGCTTGATGAAATTGTTAACTCTTGAGAAAAAGTTGAACTTTGAACAACAGAAATATCAACTTCTCTGGAAATATGATGTTTTTATTGATAATCCTCTCTGACCGAATTCACAAGTGTTGAATTAAAAAACAGCTGTAAGCTTGGTAAATATCTGAAAACTACCTACAAATACTTGACTTAGATAACACAGAAAAATACGCCTGCCAATTTAATTTGATGCTGAAAAATACTAGGTCTGCACCAGAAATAGCAAGTAATCATGGTGAAATTGAATTCAATTTCTAAATTCGGAAACTATCTCATTTTCTAGTGACGCATGTAAATCTGAATCAGGCCATAGTTTTCTATGTTGAGAGATCTGTGTGTTATTTTATGCTTTTCTGTCTCAATAATAATTTATTTGAAATGAAGCTATACGAATGTATTCTAAGCTCCAACGCTTAAATTTCTACACATTCTATTTATGTCATCGCTTAAAATTTCTTATCATAAAATTCTCTGTATTTCAATGCTTTTCTCGAATTTCAAGAGTTTCTGCTTTTTTCATAGATAGTCAGTCAATTGATATTGTTAACCGAACTGCGCTGAATACTTTTGATAGCCTATTTTTTAAAAGGTTTTGCTGAATGATTTAGTCCATTTTTGAACCATTGATTCTTCTATTCAGTCAAAAGGAAGATGTTTTCTAATATTTTCTTCATTATTACTATTCATTGAAGAGCGAAAAAGCTTGAACTCTACTGTTAAGCTGATTGGACGTCGATTGCGTGTTTGGTGCACTTAACTGAATGATAAAATTTCTGAATTTGAGATAACTTGTACTTTCTACGCTTCGAACCTTGTACTTCAAATTGTTCTCG
This sequence comes from Prostheceraeus crozeri, assembly GCA_907163375.1. Lineage (NCBI taxonomy): Eukaryota > Metazoa > Platyhelminthes > Polycladida > Euryleptidae > Prostheceraeus > Prostheceraeus crozeri. The sequence continues at coordinate 43,698 of CAJQUW010008472.1, read as the reverse complement.
TTGAACTTCAGACAAAAATCTTTTTTGATAAGTTAAAAATAAGTTAAAATTATAAAGTTAAAATTATAAATTCAATATACTACTCAACTTTTGATAAGGATCACTTCAAAATTTCTAATGAATTCTACATTATAGTGCAGTTAAAGTGATTTGAATGTTTCACTATTGTTAATTTGATAGAATAATTAAACAGGTATGTCATGTTATCATAGATATAGTCATTGCATGAAATAACGGTGGTGGATTGACTGTTATCAACCATTTTGAGGGAACCGTTGAAAACGATAAGTTTTTCACGATAAGCGGCCTTCAAAAATTTATCGAGTACTTTCGGTCACTGCAATGGTTCGCGACCATCGTAGGACAGAGTGAGACAGCAAATTCAATGCGTGAACGCTGTGCGCGAACATCAAAGAGTCAATACACCAATTAGGGAATGCCGATACCTAACAAATTAGTGCTCGGCTCAACATTGATATGGCTCTACTGACAAAATACAAAGTAGAAGGTAAGAAACGAAAATTACCCGAAAAGACAGAAGTGAAATTACGAGAAAAATGACATTAAAACTTCCAAGCATCAGTTAGAGAGTGCTTCACTTTATTGCAGGGGTGGCAACCAAGCTTATGAGTCCAGAAGGATTCTTTCACTATCCGCTTGTTCCATACTGGCTCTCTGTCGATGATAGTCATACTATCCAAAGAGATGGATGTTGTGTCGACATTGAATGCTGCGCTATACACCCTCAGAACGCAGCACGTCCATTCTTTCTCGCGGATTGACCGCAAATGCCCACCTTTCTTTTTTCTTTGTTCACTCGCTGCTCATTGGTCGCTGAGTTTCGCCAACGTATCTCCATCGCATCTTTTCATCGAACTGATCTGGTAGACGGAGCCCAAGACCTTAGCAGGCTCAGGTTCTTGTTCACCAGTTGGGATCGCAACGTGGAAACAGGTCTCATCGCCACATCTACATTGATGTCACTGAGTATTGACGCCAATTTTTCGGACACACAAGCGCCTTCACATACGGCAGTGTAGCTCTCGATCCTCCTTTAATTGAAGATAGTCCGAACTTTGCCAGAGCGCAAGTGCCACCAGCGTTCAATCTCCTTTTTATGAATAGCCGTTCATTTTAAGAGCACCAATGACATGTTGTTTTTCAGCTTCTAAGTTTTCAACCTGGAGCACACTTTTTGAGCACGATCCGAGAAATGGACGTGCTGCGTTCTGAGGTCTTCTTTAGCGCAGCATTCAATGTCGACACAACATCCCATCTCTTTGGATAGTATGACTATCATCGACAGAGAGCCAGTATGGAACAAGCGGATAGTGAAAGAATCTTCTGGACTCATAAGCTTGGTTCCTGCAATAAAGTGAAGACTCTCTAAGTGATGCTTGGAAGTTTTAATGTCATTTTTCTCTTAATTTCACTTCTGTCTTTTCGGGTAATTTTCGTTTCTTACCTTCTACTTTGTATTTTGTCAGTAGAGCCATATCAATGTTTATAATTTGTTAGGTATCGGCATTCCCTAAGTTGGTATCTTGACTCTTTGATGTTCGCTCACAGCGTTCACGCATTGGTTTTGCTGTCTCACTCATGTCCTGACGATGGTCGCGTGCAGTGACCGAAAGTACTCGATAAAGAGCTTATCGTGAAAAACTTATCGTTTTCAACGGGTTCCCTCAAAATGGTTGATAGATATAGTCATGATGAGATCTTCACATTCACATGCACCTTCAATTCATAGATATCACTGCTGAATACACTGGCATGCTCATTACACATTGTGCTGCATGTACAAGTACATATATCTGTTGATGTGGGTTCATTTCAATGAACAATTCAAAGTTAACTGCATCAGGAGCTGTTTTCAAGCTCAAAGCACAAACATGCATGTAGTTAGATGGAAGAAAAGCTAAAGAGAGCCAACAAAGAAGTCATTGGTGCTTGTGGTCTCCTCTCGCTTTGTCAACGGCCTCACAGCGCCTCTTCATGCTACAAATTAGTCTCCTTATATCAATATGGGGTTCTTCTATCTCGTTCCACCTCCAATGAAATTTATAGTTCCTGAATGGGTATAGAGATTGATTCATGTGGATTTTTACTCTTCGTCCCACTATTACCCACACATGTTCAATACAATTTGTGTTCAATGGGGTTTAAGTCGGGGATTTCGTTGCTCAATTTTTGCGTTCAATTGCTTCTTCCAGATACTAGTTCACAATTATAGCACCATGAGGCCATTGTCATCCATCAGAATAAAATTCTGACTAATGATTCCGGCATACGGCCTGACTACACGTTGGTAAATTTCATTGTGATTTTAGCTGGCTCCTGTTAAATAACCGTTTTGAATAATATGTGAGGACAAGTCTGTTTTGTCTTGCATACTGATTCCGCCCCTAACCATAAGAGAGCCAGCTCCAAACCTGTCATGACAAATCATGTTGAAGTGAAACCTCATATCCCGTTCTCGCTGAGCTCCTTCCCTTTGATCAGTCATATCCAGACAAAGTTTCGTTCCCAACAGTAATGGGCAAAAGACCGTTCCAGGCCACCATAAAATTCAAAAAAATAGTATCTTTAAAAACGACATAAATTCATGAATTTGAACCCTTTTTCAGGTTTTTAAGACCTAAATACATGAATTTAGTCCATTCAAAAAGTACCATTTTTTCAAAAAATGGTATTTTTAAAAACGACATAAATTCATGAATTTGAACCCTTTTTCAGGTTATGAAGACCTAAATTCATAAATTTGGGCGTTTTTAAAAATACCCAATTTTCAAATTTTTCAAAATCTCAAAATTTGAGAATTACAATCGGGCGAAGCCCTAGAACCTTCGGTTCGATTTTTATTGCTTAAATCATGACCGTTCCAGGACACCGAAAATCATAAAAGTTGAGAATTTCAAATTCATGAATTTTATCCATCTTTCAGGTTTTTAAAATATATCATGTGACTAATAATATTTCTTTAAAAGTGGAAGAAACAAAAGTGGAAGAAGCCGCAAGATATATCCTTCAATATCATATGAACGTAGTTCTACTACCCCCTCCCTTCTAACTTCTAGGGTCCCTTCTGACTTCTAGGGGTCCCTTAAGAATTTTTTTTATTATAAAATGAACAACATAAATGAGTTTTTAAAATTATATGGAACGCAAACTACGACAAATTTCGACCTAAAGAAAATCGCAAATGAATTTGGAATAAAGAATTTTCATGTTCTAATGAGAGACGAATTACAATTCCTAAAAAATAAGCCAACAGGAACCTTCAGTTCCCGGAACAAAGTTCCATCAATAACTGTAAATTTCGTAACCAATCTTCACACTTCAGACCAAAAAGGCGTACATTGGTCAGCAGGCGTTAAAAATCATCAGCAGAAACTATTATTTTGATTCATACGGTTTGCCCCCTACAAATGAAGTAACAGAATTACTTGGAACGGGAACATACAATACGTTTCAAATTCAAACACCAGGCACTACCTATTGTGGACAATTATGTTTATACGTTTTGTACAAATTACAAAAAGGAGTACCATTTCTAGATATTATGTTAGAGTTAAACAATCTATAACTCAAGCGAAGCTAGCTAAAGCGCCACCTAAAGGTTAAAGCTCTGTTTCTGTAATTCATTTTGATAAAAACGGCTCTGATATCCTCATTATATAAATCTTTAATTTCATAATTAATCGGATAACTTTGATTTATTTTGCAAACTTCAAATATTTCTTTAGTCCAATAGCCAACAAAGCCTTTTTCAAATTTATTCTTATATTTAAATATTCTAACTCTATCTCCAATTTTAAATTTCGGCTTAAGTTTCTGCAAATTCGGATTACTCTCATTCAAATTATTATTCTCGAATATTTTCTTTCGTACTAGATCAGGGTCGTCAGAAGCATTCTTTGGAGTTTCTTCAATACCAGAATGAACTTTATTATTGTACTCTTCTACAATTCCTGGTAATATCTTCAACCATTTCTGATTTCTTTGCTCAGTAAATTTCTTGAATAATTTATTTTTTAACGTCCGATTTAATCTTTCTATCACTACAGCTTTTCCTGCATTTTCAGTTGAATAAAGTGAGCCTTGGCGATGACTTTCGTCTGTTTCAAATAGTGGCTGAACGTTTCTGTTATAAAAATTCCGACTTTATCAACAAACAATTTCCTTGGCTTTCTATTACTTTCTTTAAAGATTTCTTCAAACGCATATTTAACTGATAGACCACTTTTATTTTTTAAAGGTTTTACCAAGCGTATCGTGTATATAAATCTATAACGGTCAATGCGTATTTGTAGTCCCTTTCATTCGGCATATGAATAAGATCAGCACTCCAAATATCATCTTTAAATAATACTTTTACTTTCAATAAATATTTAGGCCTTCTATATTCCTTGTGGATTTCGGACGCGTAGGTTCCAGCGTTGCTCTCAGAGTTATTAGTTCGAGCGTTGCTCTCAGAGTTATTAGTTCGAGCGTTGCTCTCAGACAGCTTAGCTGTCGTTTCATTTAAACCCTGGCCGAATAACATTTTAGCTTGTAAAGCTTTCTTAACAAACATTCTTTCAATTTTTTCTCTAAATGTAGGGTTTTGAATACTATCTAATTCTTGAATCATCTTCTTATCAGCTGCATGTCGAGAACTTAGATCATGATTTCGATAAGCTAAATCATGCCTGTAAGCTGCGGCATCTACTCTATTTATCGGTTCTTCACCTGGTTTCGGATTATTATTCTCATCTAGTCTTATATCTAATCGAGTTCCTGGACCGGTATATGAATGACCAGGAAGATGTTTTTCTTTCGAATATTTACTCCAAATAAATCCAGGAAAGTTTTCTAATGTTTTTTGTATGTCACCACCGTAGGTAGTAGCCAAACTTTGTTTGTCGTCGTTACCTTCATAAATTTTACAATTTGAGTTTTTATTTTTGTTTAATAGATAATTCAATAAATCTAAATTAGAAATTTTTAATTTAATTAAATTTTCGGAATTTTTAGAATTCATTTTAAAAGATAAAAAAAATTAAAAGATAAAATAAAAATGAATGTTTTACCGAAAAGAACCAAAGGTTCTGAGGTTATTACCTTATCATACTAGACTTAGATATATTCCAGAACCATCTTTAGTTTCTTTAATTTCAATTAAATCATCAACATTGTGGAGAATATTTTTAAGAACTCCTTTTCCTTCATCAACAAATTTTAAATTTACTAATAAAATTATCTACTATTCCGTCACCCCTAGCAACTTTCTCTAACTCTATTATGACGTTTTTGTTCTTCTAATGCTGCTTTCTCTGATTTATTTTTATTTACTGCTTGGACAATACCAGCTGTCCCACCTGCAACACTTCCTGCTGCAGCTATGCCACCTATTATTAGTGGAATTAATGGGAGAATCCCGCCATTCTTTTCTTCTTGTAATTGTATATTCTCTATCATTGGTTTACTTATGTAATACTTTTTTTTGTTAATCGTAATAGTTTTAGGTGTATTTTTGTCAACAATATTACGTAATTTTAATTCAACAGTTTTATTATTATTATTACTTTTCGCTTGCGACATTTTTAATAAAAAAATTTTAAGTTATCAAAAATTTAAATCTATTCTAGTTATGAAAAAATTTTAATCTATTCTAGTTATGAAAAAATTTTAAGTTAAGAATTTTTAATCTATTCTAGTTATGAAAAAAATTTTAATTAACTTATCGGAGCGAAGCTCCTCGAGGTTTCAGCCGATCCTAGTCATCTTTCCATTAAGAATTTCAATAGAATATTTTACATCTTCTAGCAATAAACCATAAGCTATCAATGAAGTTGTGGAATCTTTCTTTTCAATATTAATTGTTACATCACAACCATTTTTAATAATATCTTCAGATTGTGCACTTAAATCGAAACAGAAAACAGGATATAAATGTCTCCAATCTCCAGGAGTTAATTGTGGTTCAACTCCAAATTCTATACAAAGATTTCGATAAGAATCATATCCTTCCATAAATTGATTATTGGTATCATCGAATCTTAATGGATCAATTGGATATCGGGTTTGATTTAATGAAAATTGTAAACTTCGAATTGTATTAATATTGAAGATATTATTGTTCTTATCAAAACTTGGAGAATTATTTCTTTGAAATGTTAGTAATAAATATCTTGGGGTATTCGCAGTTCTAGTAAAATGCCAGTTAAATCTTTGTTCGGAAAAAGTTACTGAACTAGCAGTTCTCTTAGAAAATTTACTGAATTGGTTTGTTAGTATTTAATCTTTTTGCAATAGCTGTTTCAATCTCTAAACTAGGAGTAATATGCTTAATCCACCATTCAAGTCTATCAATTTTTAAATATGCCTTTTTTCCAGTCTTACCAAAAAAGATTAATTCATTATTTGCTGTACGATGAATTATTAATTTAAATTTTAATTGATATGATATTTTATCATAATCTAAATATCCGAATAATGGAGACAATGACCAATTTACTGTCTGTTTACTTTTTTTGTTAAAATCACGTCTTTCTTTATATGCATCATTATTTGTTTTATTTAAATGTTTTGCAATATTTTCTACATCTTTCGCAATTCCTGCTGCATCTGTTCCAGCGTGAGTTAAATCATCAACAATTATATCATCATTAGTATCAGGAAGCCAACCTTCGATTTCATGCTTTTTATTATTTTCACCAATTGTTACAAATCTAAGCATTGTATCAATTACACCTGGAGAATCACTTATTGTTTCTATATTTTGAGTTGCAACATCTAAACGCATTTGTGTAAATAATTTAGGAAAAAAATTATTCTCTAGTGCAATATTATCAGTATCTGGTAATGGTGTTGTAAAATTGGCATCACTATATAAAGAATATTCACAATGTAAAAACGAATCAGGTAAATATATATAACTCTGCTGATTATCGACTTCAAAAATTAAATCACCTCCAGTATTTACTCTACTGGAAGATCCGGGATTCATAGCAATTCTTATATAGTCATTGTTTTTTTGATTATTACTGACGAACGGAGGATCGTCTAATCTAAATTTATTTTCGATAAGCGAAGACATTTTTATAAAAAATAATTGACTTTTTGTTTTTCTCACAGACAGGAAAAATTTTTACTAAAAAAATTACTAAAAAATTTTACTAAAATATAATTTTAGAATTTTGCTAGACCATTACCTCTTATTTCTTCAATTGTTTTTTCATTATGTTTACTATCAGACGGAGCTCCGCTCCTCAAGGTTTCCCCAACAGCAATGTTAGCAATTTTATTTTTTGTTTCCTCTGAAAGTTTTTTTAAATTTTTTAGTTCTTCGGAATCATTCCTAAGTTTACGAATAGCTTCTAGTTGTTTTAATTCGTTTTGAGACTTAACAGCATTTGATATTGCACTAGCTGTACTACCTATAGCAGCTGCTCCTTTTGCAGCAGATGTAATCAAATCTTTATTATTTTTAATTAAGTTAACGATACTTCCAATAACCAGAAAAGATGCCAGCCCCTTCTTTTTGAACAGCACCTGCGGTGCCTAGGAACTTTTGTGTTCCGATTGTTTCTACATTGTTATAATGGTAAACCGATTTCATAGATGGTTCATGAGCAATTTTTTGATTTGAAGCAAAATGTTTAAGATTGTGTTTATAAATTATAGGCATTTTTTAGGATTAAATTTGACTTTTGGGAAAAATATCTACGTGTTAAGATTTACGTTTGTGAATGGACAACAACTTCGAGATAACTTTATTAATAGACTGTTGCACTTTATCTATTGCGTCAAGCAGCGTGTGATGTACTTTAATTTCTTTTCTATTAACTTGCATTTTCTCCTGATTCATCTTCAATGCCGTTTTAAGTGCATTTAACTTAATTTTAAGAACATCTAATTGTCTTTTAACAGAATCTAACTGTTCTTTATTTTCTTTAGAGTTTTCTTGTAAAATTTTCTTTAATTCATTTCTAAATTGATTTTAAGATTTTTCATTTTATCAACTTTTTCATTAAGTGAGTTTACTTCATTTATTATTCTATTCATCTTTTTCATTTGTTGAGTAATTTTAGAACTTAATTCATCAACACTTTTTTGGACTGTAGTTTGTAACTGCTTTAAATTTTTTTTAATTCTTTCAGGAAGTTTTTCTATTTCATCTTCTAATTGTTCTTTTAACATTTTTATCTGATGTTTATTTTTAATGACTGCAGATTTTAACTTTATAGAAAGTAATATTAAAATTTTTGATTGTTCAGAAATCTTTTTAAAAAGTTTTGCTATATCTGCTTCTAGCTCTCTATCCTTTTTATCAAGTTTTAATAATTTTTCGTTTAATGATTTGTCATTAAGTTTAAGCAACTTCAATTCATTCATCAGTGGAACCAAAACTCTGTATTTTGTTGCGGAAGAATAGAAAGATGCAATGGACCAGATAAAACGTCTCCAGTTTTCATGATATAATTTTCTATCTCTATTTCTAATTCACGATTATTCGGGATATATGCACCTCCACCAACATTTGGTAACATCATTTTTTAACAATAAAAAAATAAAATTTTTTCTAATAAAAATAAAAAAAATAAAATTTTTTCTAATAAAAATAAAAAAATGGAAAATCCAAATTTAAAAAAATTATATTCGCCCGCATCATCCTGTTCTTCTTATTCGACGAGATCAACGGGATTTGAAAATAAATGTTTTGATAATAATAATAATAATAATCCATGTATAGATGTTAATCTTTTGTTCAATTACAATCCGAAATATTAGAGAACAGACTAAAGGTTTACCTTCTATAGAAACTAATTATTGTTCATTTCCAGGGGATCCATTTATTAAATTTTATGGAGATTGTAAGTAAATATAATGATGTAGCTTATGTTGAATTAAATAAAGAAAATATGGTTATAATAGGTCATAATAATGTTTATGGATTTATTAGAGCAGTGTTACCAATTAGTAATACTGATTGATAGAAAAATCAATATATTAATTAATCAAATTAAAAAGAATTAGTTAAAAAATTAAAATCTTTTCGAAGAAAAAATAATTGTTGACGATCAAAATAATATAACATCACATAGAGAAAAAACATAATGAAGAATTATGTCAAGTTTATTATAGAGACACAAATTATAAACAAGAAACATTAGAAATGCCGCAAAGATATGATGATGATACGTATATAGGATTATATTCAAACTTAAATATTAATTTCTTAAAATCTCTTATATAAATGGTTTAGCTCAACAAGAGAATTTATATGTGGACAACACCTTATACTATTAACAATGACCATAATCATAATAAACGAACCGAAGGTTCTAGGGCTTTGCCCGATCTTAAAGAATCTTATGATAATAATGATGATTCTGTAACATCTGAAAAAGGTGTAAATGGTAAAAAAGATTATAAAAATATTAGTAATTATAAAAATTTATCTAAATTTCATTTTCTTACAATTGAAAATAACAATGATGGCATAGTTGAAGATACTGTTAGACAACTATGTGTCGGGTCTACAAAATTTAAATTAGGATTTACATCTAATCAATTTAAAATTTTATCATCTTTAACAAAAACTAAAAGTGATTCAGATTATGGTGGTGTTATTAAATTTTCCAAAAGAGATCAAAGACCAATATTTTTCTCTATTATATTATTATCAGATAAAAGATGTAATTTAGAATTAGATATTCCAATAAGAGAATGGTATCCTATCACGGAAGGGCATCCTATACCAAAATGTGTAATTTATGATGATGAAGAAACAATTTATGATGATGATGAAGAATCAATTGATGATGATGATGAAGAATCAATAGTTAGTGAAAATAAATTTAAATTATCTTTTGATAAAACATTATATGATGAAACTTAATATGATAAAACTTAATAGAAAATACCAAAATATTCGATAAATATATTTTCATATGTAATAAAATTTTTAGATGTAATAAGTTTTTAGATGTAATAAGTTTTTAGATGTAATAAATTTTTTAGATGTAATAAATTTTTTAGATGTTATAAATTTTTTAGATGTTATAAATTTTTTAGATGTTATAAATTTTTTAGATGTTATAAAATTTTTAGATGTTATAAATTTTTTAGATGTTATAAAATTTTTAGATGTTATAAAATTTTTAGATGTAATAAAAAAATTATTATTCCCACGTGTCATCATCATCACTTAAATTACTCTCACAGATTATTGTTTGAAATATTTCAGCTTGAATATCTTCTCCGTTATAAGGTAACATAATTTCATTTTCATCAGGTGCTTGACGTTTAAGAATATTTATTTGACCAGAAAATTTTTTTTCTTCAGTATTATTATTTTTATCAGGAATACTAATTCCAGTTTCTAAAGATCTTTTCCATGGTTTATTAACTGTAGTCGATAATGTTTTCCCCCGAATATAATTTTAGAAAATCTTCTACTTTTACTTTGTTTTGTGAATAACCTTTGAATGTTTTCTTTTCACTAAGTCTCCCTTGTTCATCTACAGTAATACAGTATTTTATTTTAGGAGCAATAAACATTGCAAAAATAATTCCACCATTTCCATAATCATTTTTTCCTTGACACAATTCCCCACCAACATATCCAGCAGCATCTAATTTATTAAAGAGCTCATTGGAAATATATATTGAATCAGTATCTGTATAATGAATGTATTTTTCTTTGAAACCATTAATTTCTAAAATAAAGTTATTCATGATTCTTCTAGAGTGAGAAAGAATGAAAGAACCTAAGTGTGATGGCATGAATGACGTCTTCCCATCTTTTACAATATTAGTTTTGAGAAATTCATCATCTTCCATTTCTACTTTCGCTAAATATTGTTCATCATTTAATTTTTCATAATCTTTTACTTCTTGAGTGAAATTTTTTCTCAATGTATTCTCATTCCATAAATGATATTTAGTGTTTATATCTTTTTGCACAGTTTTGCCATATAGCGAATTCATCAATAATTTAATTAACTCATCACCTACAGTATTTCCTTCTGTTTTATATCTTTTTCTCAAATTAAAAAGTTTTTCAATATAATTTCGAAATGGTGAAACTTGATAATTTTTTTTCATAAATTATACCATCAGTAATATGTAAGATTTTTCCCCCACATCTAACAATTTCTTGTATGTCTACAGAAGTTAATACATCATAACATATACATTTCTAAACCTGATTACTTTTACATGAGAATTATTATTTTGATTTTTAACTTTATCTTTTATAGTAACTGGTTGGAAAAACATATCATTCGGATATTGAAACACAACAGAGAATATTCCAGTTTTAGGTCTAAATGTTTGAGTATTAAATTTATATACTATTTCCCGCTCTTCTTCTTGACGAAATTTTCTAGCTGATTCAGCTTTAGGGTATTCTGAATTTTCATCATACATAGCTGATGGATATAAAGATGTTGCATCAAAAGCCATTAGAAATTCATTTTTTTGTTCAAGTAGTTGATTTGAAATTTTCTTACAAATTTCAGTTTTATCTCCTAAATCTCGATACTGTTTCATTAAATCTATTAAATTACTTCCAGGGGACAAAGCCCCACCAGCGCAGCGACCAAGGGACAAAGTCCCCCCAGCGCAGCGACCAGGTAAATACTGTTTTAATATTGGTAACAAGATGCTACAAAATGGCGATATGTATTTTCTTATATTTGTTGAAACTCTTCCACCTTAACAGATTTTCTAATATAATTTCTAGCCCATAAATCTATATGAGAATGAATATTTATATTGTCATTTTGTACGCTTTTCATCCAACCGTTAAATGTTAAAGCAGAGGATGTTAAATTAGTAGTTATATCTTCACCAACTAATTCTTTCATAACATGATTGTACTTGTAGATACAAAATGCTAATGAAAGAACATCATTAATTAAATACGGTCTCCATTCATTTTCTTTTTCTTTATAATTTTCATGTGTTATGTCTCCAATTTCATAATTTAATTTACACACATTCGTAGGAATTTTAAAATTCTCACACCATTTAGAAAGACTTGTTTTTACATGTTGATAACTACATTTCATTATAATAGTTTGAAGTGCTAATTTACCTGACGGTGAATCTTTTTTCATATTGTTTTTAAATCTAAGAGATTTTTGAATATATCTACTAACACATTCAGTTGTATAAGGATTTTGTAATGAAGCAGTCAATATTCCTCTTGAAGTTTTAAGAGGCGGTTTAGATAATTTAAAATTAGCTTTTATCGGAAAATAGGAATCAAAACCTGATGAATTGTGAGCTATTAAAGTTACTCTAGAATAATTAAATTTTCCAAGAGTTTTAAAAAATTGATGGATCGGACATACGTCCTCTGTTTCCCCCCGATCGAACATTCATCATCCTCAGTTCTGGTAAATATTTTCACACAATTTTGAAGTTTATTAAATTCTAATTCAGTTAAATTATTATACTCATTAATCTGTTTTTTAAGTTTTTTAATTTCATCTTCATCTTTTGATCGTTTAAATTTAATCATATCACTTAACAAACGTGTTTCTAATTCTTTCAATCTTTGTTTCGGTAAACAACATATAAATTTATTAAAATTAATAGCTCCTACAGCGTAAGGAATAGGATGATCTGTTGAACAGTTAGGATCGGGAAAAGTTTCGAGATCCCAAATATATGTTGAACCATAGTCAATTTTTTTCTTTGTTATGATTTTATATGGACGTTATGATTTTCATCAGTAACTGTTTTATATATGGGTTTGAAATTATTTTCAATTTCTCTAATAGCTTTTAATTTATGAGATTTATTAATTAAACAATAGTGACCAATTGTTGAACCTGCGTGAAAATAATTGTAATAAACATAATTATGAAACGTTTCAATTCCTCTAGGATTTAAATGACGATTGGCAGGACTATAATATTGAACACATTCTCCAAAATATTTATTGAATTGAGAAAATTTGCAGTTTGACATTACTCCTGTTCTAGATGTGGCTTTCTCTTTATATAAAAAATTATTAAACATTTCTTTCATCATTTCTCCTTGTTGTTCACTAAAACCTCGTAAAACATTATAACATTTAATAAAACAAAAATCTTCAGAAGGAATATAACAATATTCACCGAAATATTCTTTGATTCTATATTTCATATTAATCCCTGCCCCTCTATGCGATCTTTGTACTAACTTCATTCCAAAATCTTCATATTTAATATTACCTGTAAAAATCCATTCGTTAGCATCGGATTTCTCATCCAGATTCGAAAACCATGTTTCAAATGATTTTTTATTATAGAAGGTTACGTAAAAATTTTGAATTATATTTTCCTGATCTTTAATAACTTTTCCAAGTAAATTAATAATTTTACCATTTGCTAAAAGTTTCCGCATATCATTTACTACATTAATAAAAGATACATTTTCATATTTTCATTTCATTTGGATTAAATAAATTACATAAATCATCACCAAGCTCATCCTTAATTCTATCATCAAAAAAGATATCAGTAATAGGAGTTTCTAATATTTCTTTTGTTCCACGTTTCTGTTTTTTAGTATTACGTCTAATACTACGCCTAGTACGTTTCTGTTTTTTAATACGTTTACTATGTTTAATTTGCGCATCAAACTCAGCAGTTTGTTTCTTGATTAATTCATCAATCCTAGACGTTTGTCCGAGAGACATTTCACGATTCATATTTTTTAAAAGAAAAAATGAATTTTTACATAGAACCTCGGTTCCGTTTTTACATATACACAGGAATATGTAATTGATGTAATGTTTCTAATTCATGTGCTGTTAAATGTTCTTTCTTAACCAACCACCATAAATTATTATACGCCAAAAATACTCGGAAACTTCTTAAACAAAGTGGAAAGTCTTTGTTTTTAACACACGTTTTAATACCATGTTTTGTTTTATAATCTGTAACGAGCGCTACGTATTTATGATGATAATAAAATCTAACTTCTTTCTTCGAATTTACAGGATTTTGTAGGATGGCGATAATCTTTTAAAACTGGTACATGCTCTATCTTGTAAGCATTCAACATATTTTTTTTTATTTTTATTAACAAAAAATTTATAAGAAAAAATTATTCGGTCACTCCGTTCGGTCACTCCACGAAAATATTTTCTATAACTCTTTCATGAATTTTTTTATCAATATTAATTGTGATAAATCCATAATCTTTTGACCAAGCATTATTACACGATTGTTTAAATTCATCTTTATTTCTTACACATAAATCTCTTAACAAATCACTTAAGTTTCTTGCATTTATTTCAAATAGTATAAATATATTTGCATTCTTTCTAATAACACTTCCGTCTAATGAATACATACTTTGTGTTAAATAAAAAACACTACAGTTATTATGTCTACCTCTTGTGAAATAATTTCTCTGAACTGACTGATTTCTATCATTAACACAATCATCAAAAATTACACAATGTTTCATTGTTTTATCTAGTTTACTAGGATCTTGCATATTACCACTATCATCTATTAGATGTATCTTTATGGTTATTTTATTAGATTCTACTAACTGATTATTTTTTGCTGCTTCTTCACACCACGAACTTATTTCTTCTTCATCTTCAGATTTTTCATATTCTTTGAATAATGAAGCAATTGCTGTTTTTTTAAGATTATTTTCAAATCCATATTTTAAAAATTGATAGACGGGTTGTTCTGCCGTTGTTGTATAAATTATAAGATTGTTATAATCCAAAAAATTTGGAGTCGTTAAAATTTTAAATAATAGATATGTTTTTCCACATCCTGATCTTCCACAAATAACTGACAAAACTTTATTAGATAAATTTGGATGATGATTAAATTTAAGTTTTTTTTTATTTAATGGAGGTAGTTCACTCATTTTAAATAAAAAAATTTTATTTTTATTTTTTTATTTTTTGTTTCTAAAGAAGAAGAAGAAAATTAAACTTCTCTAGCTTCGCGTAGGAGTTTATACCTCTCGAACGGGAGTTTATACCTCTCGAACGGGAGTTTATACCTCCCGAACGGGAGTTTATACCTCCCGAACCAAAAGATCTATCATAATCTCTTCACCTCCAAAATTTATTTCTTGTCCTTTCTCATCAGTGATTCTAATGCCAATGTTGTTAATAGTTTTTCTTGTAATAGGAAAATATATTAATGTTTGTGGAAATACATTAATCTATAACCAATGGGTACAGTAAAAGCTGGAAAACTGAATATTAAATTTGATAATTTACCATTTATATATCCTCCTTCAATAATGTCACAATGTTCAACAATTGAATTTATTTCAGTTATTTTTGGAATCTTCTCACCTAAATGATAACCTTGACTATAGGTTTGTTTATTAAATCCTAATAGCTTTGACAATGATCTATCATGATTAAAATCAACTTGATGATTTTCGTCTAAAGTAAGAGAAAATTTATTAACTGCCGGTTCAACTGCAAAATGTAATTGCTTCTTATCTTTAAATGGTATACCTAAATGTCTCTTAATTTCATTTGATATTGATTCAACTTCGTAAGAACCAGGAAGAAAAGTTAATATTTTCCATGTTTTGCCTTTATCAGTAGAATATCTAAATTGATCATTCACATCTTTGATAACGTTTTGAATAGTGTTAAATGTAGAGATACTAGTCAATGCAATTTGATAATTTTTATTCTGTTCTAAATGTAGAATGGGTTCTAAATTACAAGTGTGTGATGAAGTAGTTGTTATAATTTTTAACGTCGTACTAAATTTTGATGAACCCAAAATCTCTGTCAAATTTTCTAAATGATCATTAATTTTGTCTAAATCTGCTGAACACATTTTTAAACTAAAAAAATTAAATAAATATTTTTTTATGAAATATTTTTTTATAAAAAATTAAAAACAACAACATATTTCAGCTACGGGCGAAGCCCTGGAGGACATCAGAGATGTCCGGTTATACTTTTATAATCCTCTTCATTTAGAATCTTCTTTTCTAACAGTCTTTTCAATATAGCATGAATTTCATTGAAACTAGAATTATGTCCTTCTTTTATTGCAGATATTAAAATATTTAATCTATTTAGTAATTCTTGTGGATCATCTGTTAAAAATATGGTTGTTTCTGTTTTCTGTTTTTCAGATAAACCTTTCCCTACTTTAACTCCCGTTGATAATAAATTTTCTAATTGTTTATAACGTCTAAGAGATTTTACTGCACCAACTCTGTCTAACATAGCTTTATATTTTATGAGATCTTCTACAGCATAATTATTTAAATCTGCTCCTCTTAAAAGATCAACAAAATTTCTATCTAAATTAAAAGGAGATTTATCTGGTGAAAAAATTATACCTCGAAAAGGTTGTGGAAATATTTCTTTTTGACCGAGATAAAATCTAGGTATTGTTTTTACCATCTATAAATGAGATAGAATGTTCAAATTCCATAGATTTTGGTAATTTCTTATTAATGTTTGATTCTAGTAATCCATAGTCATCTAATATAGTTTTGTGCTCTGGATCTGTTATATCAATTTGTTTATCATTATTTGTACTTTCTTTTTCAAGAGTTTTAAATGGTTCCATAGTTTTCTCAAAATCAGTTTTTACTTGCTCGGTTTGCTGCATTTTTTCAAACATATCAGATTGAATACCACTTTTTATCATTCTATGTTGAAGATGATTTTCTTTCATAATATTTCTTTGTTTTATTAACTCTTCTAATTGTTTTATTCTTTTAAAATTATCAGCTCTAATTTTATCCATTTTTAAAATATAATATTTGAATTTTGTGGTAACATTGGAATACAGCAAAAACATTTTACTGAACAAATTATTTTTTTATTGCTTTGTTGTTTGACATCTTTTCGCTTTAAGTTTTGTTTAATAAAGTTTTGCTTAAATTTTCGCTTAAAGTTTTTTAGCTCTTCTAAAAAAATTTTGTCATTTTCTTCATTAGAAATTTTGCCATCACTAGAAATTTTGCCATCCTGTTTATTCTTATCATCAACTTTTTCGGACTGTAATTGAAAGGTTTGATTTACTTCATTAGCTATTTGATCAAATTTTTCAATCTCATCTAACGTAATAACATTATCATCACATACTCTTTGAAAGTAGTAATGTAGTTTATCATAGACTTCTTTAATATGTAAATGCTTAGTTTTTAATGATTTTCGTTTCTTAGTTATTAAAGATTTATCTAACATTGTAACAAGTGAAGTTGCAAAAACGCCCGTACCTGTTAAAGCTGTAGCAACTACTGGAATTACTAAAACACCTGAAGATATAACAATTGTTAAAGCACCTAAACTTATTGTTAAGAATATGCCAATTCTTTGTGTTACATTCTTAACTTTAGTCCATCTCTTTCTTAATTTTTTATAATGCTCTAATCTTAATAATAATTGAGATTCCTTATCTTTCATATAGCGTACTCTATCTTTGTGTTTTTCAATGTTCATTTTTTCAATGTTAATCTTTTCAATGTCCATTAAAGTAGAACTACGTTCATATGATAACGAAGGATATATTCTTTCGGTTTCTTCCATTTTTGTTTTTTCCATTTTTTAAAGAAATATTTTGAATAAATATTTTGAAAACAATCTTCTGAAATGCTATTTAAATCGAAATACGTAGTTGTTTGTTTGTCGTATATTTCTAAGAACTCAGTCATGTTATTAACCTGAGGTAATATATCACCTATATTACTCAGTACAACTGTCGGATTTTCATCATTCATTTTAAATGAAATAAATTCCAATAACTGTAATAATGTCTACTTCTTGTACAGGAAAATGAAAACAACGGCAGTGTATTTTGCATCAAAATAATAATACAACAATTAATCTTATCACACAATTGTACAATGTCAGTCTACTACCATTAGACTGGAGAACAAAAGAAAATTTAATTACATTTCAAAATAATCCAAAATGCAATACTACTAAGTTCCATGAATCATTCTTAAATATCAAATATAATAATACAACAATCAATCTTATCATACAATTGTACAATGTCAGTCTACTACCATTAGACTGGAGAACAAAAGAAAATAGAATTACATTTCAAAATAATCCAAAAAGCAATACTAAGTTCCATGAATCATTCTTAAATATCAAATATTATGTTACATACTGAAATATAGATCTATACAATAGCAGTCTTCTACCATGAGACTGGAGAACAAAAGGAAATTTAATTACATTTCAAAATAATCCAAAATGCAATACTACTAAGTTTCCATGAATCATTCTTAAATATCAAATATAATAATACAACAATCAATCTTATCATACAATTGTACAATGTCAGTCTTCTACCATGAGACTGGAGAACAAAAGGAAATTTAATTACATTTCAAAATAATCCAAAATGTGTTACTACTTATAAATAAGTCTTCATAAATATGTATACATCAAATATGCATGTACATTGCACATATCTTAAAAAGTGAAACAACACAGTTAATGTTCATTCATCTTGGGAACCACACCTCATTTCTTCTATAGTTGTCGGTTGATTCAATTTTTCTATATAAATTTTGATTTCTTTAAAATGTTTTCTAACAAAACTAATGGGCATTGATGAATTTAAAAATAATACGTGTGGTAGAATTAGATCTGATAAGTTCATCAAGAAATAACAATAACTTACGTTATAGGAAATTCTAAATAGTTCCAAGTTTGCCACAAATCTGTTTTTTTTATTGTCACTCAATTCCAGAATTCTTTTAAATCCATAACCTTGATAAGCAGCACTTCTCAGCAACGACCCATGGTGCACTTTATCACTTGCAATCAGTTTTGAAATCATAGTAGCACTATCTTCGATGGTAATGAAATGTTCATTTGTAACATTGAACTGAGGAATTGTAGTAGTGTTAAGATACTGTTCTATTTTTACTGTAATATCCTCCACTTGTTTTTGAGAGTCCAATTTGTTCTTCTTTCTCGATTGAATTTCTAACTTCCACTCTTCAAAGTATTTATTCGCAGTTTCCTTGTGCTCTTCTTTAATTAAGTTTAGTAAAATCGGCATGTAAAACGAAAAAGCTTCTGCGGCAGTACGTTTTGGCATTTTGCAATAAGGAAAGAAAACAGTCACTAGTTATGATTAATGGAATTGTAAATGAAGTCTTACTTCCTACATGCTGCAATTATATGCCACGTCTTTACAAATGAATAAGTGGGTGTAGCAGCTGTTTGTTCTTTCATACATTGTTTCCTTTCAAATGTTTGAGTTGGAGGACACAGCTCCTTACACTGAAATGCATTTTATTCATAAATGCGAGAAGCAGATGTTCTCTACCCTTGAATGACAATTGTAAAAGTACCTAAACTTATTGTTAAGAATATGTCAATTCCTTCAAATATTTTTAGTCACATGATATATTTTAAAAACCTGAAAGATGGATAAAATTCATGAATTTGAAATTCTCAACTTTTATGATTTTTGGTGTCCTTGAACGGTCATGATTTTGGGGGTGAAAATCGAACCGAAGGTTCCAGGGCTTCGCCCGATTGTAATTCTCAAATTTGAGATTTTGAAAAATTTGAAAATTGGGTATTTTTAAAAACGCCCAAATTTATGAATTTAGGTCTTCATAACCTGAAAAAGGGTTCAAATTCATGAATTTATGTCGTTTTTAAAAATACCATTTTTTGAAAAAATGGTACTTTTTGAATGGACTAAATTCATGTATTTAGGTCTTAAAAACCTGAAAAAGGGTTCAAATTCATGAATTTATGTCGTTTTTAAAGATACTATTTTTTGAATTTTATGGTGTCCTGGAACGGTCTTTTGCCCATTACTCCCAACATTCCAATATCCCTCCTGCAGTTTCAGTGCTTCTGGTTGCTCATTGCATGTCTCTGAAGTGCAATCTGACAGAATTCAGTACCGGCTATTTCTTTGGCAACTGCAACGTCCAAATTGATTTGAAAATTCATGATCAGCATTCAGCGTCAACAAATTTCAAATGAAGGAAAAAAATTCATTATCAGAATGAATATGTGTTCATCTTTGATATCTATGAATCATAGATAAGTAGCCTGCCATTTTAGTATCATGCCTATAATCTCAAGTCATACAATAATAATGTAGAATCCCAATTCAAGTTAGAAGTTTTACATTCAATTCATAAAAAAATTCCTTTTTAACAAAAATTCCACCGACTATCTTTTAGTGATTCTTATCAAAGGTTGAGTTGTACAAGTTATTAATTGAAAAAAATGCGTACAAATTATGCCTTGATGACTATACTTTATTTACAAAATACAAGATGACCTTCATATTCTGAAAGAAACAATAAAAGGCAAAATCAGTGAAACAGAACGAAAAGAAATTAAGATGGGAGTCTTGAATCGCAAAGATCTTGGTAGATTAGATCTTTATTAGGTGGACAAGAATCCAATTTTCTGTTTTCTAGATCAAAGCGTATTTTTCTAAAATGTACATTTTAAAATAGTCTCATGTATTTTCAAATATACTCGAGTCAAAAAACATTTGATGTTTTTTTTCCAATTATCAAGAAATGCCTCCTATGTGAATTAAGTGGCAGACATTTTTATACTGCTAATCAGAACATACTGTCTAGATATTTGCTATGCAAGTTGTATTTTCTCACTGTTATCATTATTTTGCAGATGCAGACCAATTAGATTAGTGTAAAAAGGAGTACTTTCAGTGGAGTACATGTACAATGGAGTAAATGCGAAATAAGTAAGACGATAAATTCTAGGGTCACGGAATATAATTCGGCAGAGCTGTACTTATAGCTCAATACACTGACAATGACAGACAGATAGCCCTTTTTCATTCATAAATAATAGTTAGCAAAAATGGATAAACCAGAATGTCATGATGCTCTGACATAAATGAGACAGACTGTCTTGTTTGACTGATTGATCAGAAGGATTATGTCGATTCGGTTTAGTATATTGCATCAGATTTGTCAGATATTTAGGCTTCAATTTGCAGTTCAGTAGATTGTGAGAAGGACCAGTCTCATGCATACAATACGTTAAAGCCAAACAATGACTTTTATTAACGAAGTGTTTGTAAAAATGTGTTTTCACTGTCTTTGTTCTATCTTGGTCTGCTTTTCTGCGTAGTAGTGTTATGTCGGAGATGTCATCATTTACAGCTATTTACTGACCTATTTGTCATTCAATAAGGTCACACAGTGCTGCTGACGCATTGCGTGGTTCTTGAGCGGTCTCAAACAGGAATATTTGTCAAATCATTTTGATGAAAAAGAATGCAGCAAATATTGCAGTCAGAGCCCAGCATTATTTGGTTGATAGTTAAAACGAGGAGTAGAAATGTGACATAAATCCTGCTATGAAGAGATAATACTGATGACAGAGGACGTATGCTGACTTATTACCTAAACTGATTAATCTCTGATTCAAATGCCCGTATAGCCTACTGATGTTATTTCTTCAAAAGACTTGTTCTCTTTCATTTGTTTAATTGGCGAGCTTTCGGATGATGACTATGCCCGTCCTCAGGCAAGTACAAGTAAAGAGTGATGAAGCTTCACAACATGAAACATATTGGACTACAATTCACTAAAATTCATAACACGACGCTCTACTAACACCTCACACGTCACATCGACATTCTACAGTACAACACACTAACCCTTGAGAATTTAAATATGGAACCATAAAACTGGTTAATTCGTGCCAAGTAACATCTGATAAGTTTTAAAATACGAGTATCTTTGAGATAAGAGGTCAAGCTGCATAGAGAGCAAAACACTCAATGAAAAAGAGATCTCCAGCAGCGGTCAATAGAGAAGCCCGAGTCCCTATTAAACGTGTTATGGTTGAGGATGTAAATTCCCTCCCTTATTCTCCTTCTTCGCCAATCACTCTCCACTTCTATGACCTCAAAAGTGTCAACCGCTGGCCGATGGTTAAGCTTGTGGCAGTGCTCACTAATAGTCTTGCAGCCAGAACGAGTTTCTGCAGGGAACGAGGTCGAAAGTGAGACTTTCACAGAATGATGTACACCCTATGGCTACTACGAATCGACACGTCTGCCGAGTTCTAGTGAGTTCCTCTTCTTGACAGATAGGATCAAAGAAAAACGCATGCAAATTCAATGGGACGCAGATTGCAGCTTTTGGAAAAATTGAAATTTTCTATGTTTTCTTTCATTAAACGAAAAGTACTAAACCCAGAGTTATAATTTTTGGCATGGAATGTCTTCAGGTCATTTCCTTTCATTCTCATGCACCACTGTCTATAAAGCTGAACACATCTAGATTTGGCGAACCTCTTAATGTCGGCAAACTAAAACATTTTGAGCAACTTTATCCACATTCAACCACATTTTCACGTACATTGCCGATTAGATGCATGATAAAAGCACATGCACATCATAGGAAACCCTGCAGAAACTCGTTCTGGCTGCCGGACTATAGTGGATGACCGGGAATCCATTTCGCGCGTGTCCTTCTCATGTTCTTTCTTTCTTACTCCTGCTCTTCTTGAAGTCTCACCAATGTAGCACTTGTCATAATCTCCACATTTCTGCTTGTAAACGACACCTCTTCGGTCCATACTATTCACCCTATCTTATTTCGGAAGGCTGAGGACATCACCCAGGGTTTGCCTCTGAGGACTTAGTTCTAACTACAACCTTCCTTGTTATTATAAGTTATTTTAAAGTCTATCAGATTCTACTTGCCACGAATTAACCAGTTTTATGGTTCCATATTTAAATTCTCAAGGGTTAGTGTGTTGTACTGTAGAATGTCGATGTGACGTGTGAGGTGTTAGTAGAGCGTCGTGTTATGAATTTTAGTGAATTGTAGTCCAATATGTTTCATGTTGTGAAGCTTCATCACTCTTTACTTGTACTTGCCTGAGGACGGGCATAGTCATCATCCGAAAGCTCGCCAATTAAACAAATGAAAGAGAACAAGTCTTTTGAAGAAAAAAGATCAGTTCAATTGTGGTTCTCTGACAAGAAGATGATTGTAAGTGAAGCATGTGATACTTGTTGACACATGAGATAATGATTTACTAAATGTCATATTCAAATGACAGGTACTTGTAGATCCGACTCGAACAATGATTGTGATTGATTAACTATAACTGCTATAAGTTAACTGTAAAAACAATTATGAACTAGTAATCTGATATCAGCTGTACACGATTGACCTACACTTTTGCAACCAGTCAACCCTATTTTACCGAGCCTCCAGACATTATGGTAGCTACAACTCCGCTTTTTCGTCACTCTTCGTCAAATTCGGAAAATTTTGACCTTTATTTAAATATGTTTTTTTGAAAATTTTTGAAAATTGTACAATTTCTTGTACAATTGATAACCTTAATTATTTCAAATTGCTTATGCTATGATTAATATACTCATTCACCTACGAACTGCAGCTGTGCTATTGTTAGGTGAATAATAGCAATATTGGATAAACACTACTCACAATGGATTTATAAGTAACAATAATGTCAGATTTATGCTTCATATACTGGATCCCAACGCAAAATGGACAGATTATCATGGCTGATCGTCTTTTTAATGCATTTCTTTATATGCGATTAGTTACTGAATTTGTTCTGATCAGTTTTTAGCTGAGATTCTTAGACTATTTAAATAATTTACAAAAACTTTCAAAAGTGTCTATTCTGGCTGTATTCCGCACGATTTCACTATATCATTGCAATCAAATATCTTCACTGCATTGTCTTGAGACGTTTTCATACGATAGCTCATCGAAATATTTCGTATATCAAAACTATCTACCCTCAATTCCCAACATATACTCAGAAAATTGATGCTTCGAAAAAATGGAATTCAAATATCAAACTGCTATCTATTGTAACAAGATAACCGAGTTGATAAAAATAATGCCACCGCTGATAAGATGAGATGAGCATATTCCAGTTGCATTACGTAGTAATTTTGAGAACGATTGAATCAAAGGAACATCGAAATGAAAGGGGAGGGGTCCAGAAATTCCCCCCGGTTTTCAGAGCTCAAAATAGCCTACGCAAAATAGGACTTACTTCTCAGCTATTTTCTAAAGGCAAATTTAATTTTATGTCTATATTTTTGCTACATTTCGAATTCCGGGCATATGTTTTAATTCTATACAGCAGAGGTATTCAGACTTTTTGCTTGGCGTACCACTTTCAAATGTAGTCATCCAAAAGCGTACCAGCAGTTTTATTAGGAAGAGTGACAATGGATATAGACGACTAATAATAGCAAATTTTAGCAGTATATTCTATATTTAAGCAAGACAGATAATTCATTATTTTCTCTTAGGTCATATGAGACTGCTATTAACATGATTTTTAAGGATTTTAACATACTTTAGTAGCATATGCACTAATAGTAATAATAATAAAATAATGATAATGATGATGGCAGTAATAATGTGACAGTTATTTACGCAACAAAGCATTTTTGACTGTAACTCATAACCTGTAATACCTCTAACTTGTGTTGATTTTATTTTCCATGTGCGCGTGCCCTAATTAGCGGTACACACAATATTTTGTCACATAACTTGTCTGTATGTACTGTGTTAGAAATCATGTAATTGGCAATTTCATATGACGTGTGAGAAATTAGAAATTAACTGTCTTGCTTAGATATAGCATATAGTACATGCTTATAAACTTTGTGTAATATTTATTATAGCTTTCTCGTGTTTCTTGTACCATATTGTAGCTGATACAGCATGCCGGATGTTGTGTTGATTCTTCAGGTGCCTCGTTTTTTATATGGTCCGCGTACCATATGGAAATGCTCGGCGCACCACCAAATAGTACGCATATCACACTTTGAAGACCACTGCTATACACTGTCAAGAACACGTCTCGTCAAGTCTACTTGTTGAGCACATTTTACCAGGCATGCACATGTAGCGTCAGAAGAGAAACTAAACTTTAACTTGTCTTTCTTCTGGAAATAGCTAGCTGCATTTTGGCCTTTGTAGGCTACATTTTGTGTGATAACATCGACACTCCGTCTGGATTTAGCTCAAGCTATCAACAATAGTTTTAGTTTGACTAAAGGCTTTTGACAATCGGAAGGCGCCATATGTCCTTGACATCACTAGAAATGAGTTGAAAATGTCAACATTCCTTTTGTTTTGTAACACACCTATGTGAACAACCTTCTGCATTGAAAAATACCGATGATGATATAAAAATTGTTTGAACAGAAATATTTGAAGCACTACTTCTATTTAAAATATATCAGAATACTCTTCAGAGTAGTTTTAATCCGTACTTGCATTTAAAACAATAAAATGTATTCGTATCTGCAAATTCTAAAATTCAGAAGAAATACATTTGTGCTTGACCTGTCAAGAAAATGAATATGTTGCAAGTCAGCATCTCTCGCAGAATTTCTCAGGCCATCCGTAAACGGCATTTTAAAAAACTGAGTTCTCAATTTTGTAATGCAATGTATTGATCTGTTAGGCATCATGCGCACGTGTGGCTCTTCCAGCAGTATCCCGAAATCCAGTGATGCTGCTGAGGCCTAAAAATAAAAACTTTAATTCATACATTTGGACATCTTTGAATGCACATTTTTGTCTGGCTCCTTTGAAATAAAACCACCTGTTATCCGACGTGTGAAAAAAAGCTTCAGAATAGCCATTACGTGTCATTTTCACTTTGGTCTTGTCCAATTCACTTCAGGAATTCATCTGACCACTCATCTCGAGATGAAATTTATCATCACACATTTTAATCATCATCAAGTTGGCATAGAACGGACAATGAGCGGGTTCTATAAAGGAAGATAGTTCCGAATTTTTCCAGTATAAGGAATTGACTGAAAAGATAATTGATGAAATATTGACTGCCTATAGAATAAAATTGTGACTTCTCAGATGAGTAGCTGAATTATTGATTGTAGGATACATTGTTGATTGAAATCGCACGGTCGAACATCCATAATGTCAAAGATAACACGTCATCGAACAAACACGAATACATATCCCGCAGTACCACAACCACGTATTGTGAATGACGATTTAATAATTGCTGCATTAAGGCTTTATTTAATTTGTTGGAAATGCTGTAAGATGCTCGCATCATGGTTATTAAGTCAATTGCATAAGCTCAGTTTTGATTACATTTGAAATACAAAAAATTGAGCGATTACAAAAATACGAATTTGTTTGAAAGAGGCCCTGACTGGCCAGTATTAGATTTATGTGTACAAATGTGTACAAAAAGTTTCGACTGCTATCCGGCAATATAATACAATGTAGATATGAACAGGTTGTACTGGTAATATGTAACCCAGTACAACCTGTTCATATCTACATTGTATGATACCATATATCTTCTCACTGTAAATATCATTTTCAAACTAATCACTTAAACTCCCTACTAACATCAACAGATTCTTTTGTACCTGAAGATGATTGCCGGATAGCAGTCGAAACTTTTGTACACATTTTCAATAATGAAAATAACATCACAAAATACTCCTGACTCTTTCCAACTATAAATCTAAAAATGGGAATGCAATTTGTGATTTTGTGTTTTTTTCTTTTGGTCTGTAATTGATTTTCATAAATCAACTATCATCACACCCAAGTTTCAAATATGTTGCATGTACATGTATGTGATAGCTTCAGTTATCATTTCATAAATCGCTACAGTCATACACCTTGGCCAATTTTTATTAATTAGTTACAAGCGTACAAGCATAAAAGAAGGTTTGCGTTTCGAATTTCTGCTATGTATGTGCTTGCAAGGAACGCACAACAGTAATTTGGCCGCTGATGAAAATTCATTCCTTTGTAATTGAACTTTTCACTTCATATCATACCAAAAGTTGCGTCATTCATGAATGCTGAATCCCATCCTACACTCATTTGAATGACTCATATATACGTACGTATATATATAACGTACATATTGATGTTATTTTTAGTTATATTGATAATTTTGTATCATGATTGGGATTCGGTAGTGTAATTCTCATGAAATCAAGTTCTCCGAATCCAAAAAGTTAAACTTTACAGGGCGAATTTGCGTGCCTTCTCAGGTTCACGTAGTCAGGCCAAAACAGTGTTGCATGGATATTACCAAAGAAAACATTAAATTTCGAAAGAAAGAATACGAGCATTTTCCTTGTTGACAATTATCTTTACTGCTCTAATTCCTCGTTGCATCTTTTTATTATGGAAAAATCGTCGTTTTCTTCCTAATTTAGATTTGCTTCATAATTTGAACTTTGCCGTATTTCCCCAGATTTCTGTCCCGGTTTTGTTGCTTTTCTTGATACAGCACAATATTTACTTAAGCAATCCAAGAAACAATTGCAAATTGACATGTACGGAGAGCTATTATGTCGTCTGGTTGTATAAATAGCTGATAACAATCCTATAATGAATACATACTGCAATCATATCATAACAGGCCTGGAAATTCGAAATTTTCCATTTTTTATGTTGCAGAAGACTGCTTTATAGGTCCACCTACGCTGTTTGACTGTTTGCAGAGCACGATAGCTGTTATTCTTCATTTTGATCAATTTTTTTATAAATAATTTTTTTTCAATATAATTTGATATAAAAATTCATTGTCTTGAACATCGGCCATCAGGCATAGTCATGAAGGACGACGCAAGTCAATTAAATCTTCCTTTTGTATACGGAGTTATTCACAAATGTGCGTCAGAAAAACTATAATTTAAATACGGTTATATTCAGTATCAATAGTAGGCTATAATCCTTTTTAGTTGGTATATTTATATTTTGATCAATGCAATGAATGTCAGCAGAAACTGTGCATGACTCACACAAAAGAAATCGCATTATCCATCTTTCTAATTGTGACTGGAGCAAAAAAATGTATATGTTTCCACAGGGCTGGAAAATGGACATCTCGTTTGACTTCGTACTTTACAAGTAGGATGAAACAAAACCACAACACTTTCCACTGCAAAATAATAAGGGTCTGGTGCTATGTTGAAAACCCTGCAAGAAACATATATAGCTCAGTGGTGTATTCAGAGTGTTGCACGTGCTGTAATCGCAGCACGCGAAAGACTGCTCTTCTTAAAGTTTATATCTCCATTCACATCTGTAAATGATTGAACTCATGCGTATTTGCTATTTGATGCAAATATTTACAGCATCCTTTTCACCACTGCCAATTGCTAGATGTGCAAAGGAATGCTTGAATACTACTCCGAATTTCACGCTGGCTGCTATGTCTCAAGCTGGCTGCTGAAATATCTTAATTCTGATCTCTCACTGGTTGAGATGATCGCAAGAAGACTTTCGTTCTGCTGCGTCACGACTGCTTTTGCACCACTGCTCCGTCAGAGAATTTTGTGTTGGTAAGATGAATCTTTCTCTTTTCTTAGTGAAGAAAGGATTTAAGCTACAGTTTTTTTTCAATCAGGGAGATCATCTAGATAGCCTAAAAATTTAAGAGTGATGTCTTTATTCGCTAAAACACTTGTCCATGTTGCTTCATTAGACCATATGAAAAATTGAAAACTGAAAATTCTTAGTTGGGAAAATTGACCTATTCGATGCATCAGTTGCAGCATTTTCAACTTCTACGGTGCCTTGGAGAACACTGAGCATGCGGTATGTTTTAAACATTATACAGTAGAAGATCATATCAGATTGATGATGATAGCTAGCAGCTACAGTGTGAGATGTTATCAAATTTTCCCAAAGGGACCACAATGAGGACTGTACTGCACATTCTTTTCTACGGTGATCTCTAAATCTGGTTTAGAGTTCTCACTGATTGAACTGTAGTTGACTGTGTGACCATTGTCAGTTTCCATATCCAAGAGATTCTTCAACCACTTCTTCCCGGAATACTAAGAAGCAGGGATGCGGAGTCTTATCATTTTGATAGGACTCCGACTTCGGGTGGCAAGTATTTTAGCCTAGTTTTTTTAAAAAAACTGGTAACCTCAATCATAGATCATTACAGGCTTTCCTGAACTTATCTTTGGTGATCATTGCTGTATCAGTTATCAATCATCTTCGATGAAAGTTTATCAAATGTCGCTTTAAGTTGGATCCATGTGACTCGGCTCCTCCTATCTTGTTGATGTGTGCTTCGCACGGGTTTTCTCCACTCTCTAACAGGCAGGAAAATCCCCAATCCTTCTCTAAAAAAATATGAGTACACTTTCGATTTTAATATATGCGCTTTGGAGGAGCCATCACTCACGATTAACGTGAGAGTAAGAGGCAATGTTCTCAAACAAACTAGTATTTCATTTTTGTCTCTGATGCGTAGGTGTGATCGGGGCAAGGAAGGTTTTGTCTTCTCTATAAAATCACCGAGTGAAAAGACAATCCTTTTTCACTATCACGGTTCATTCCCTCAACTATTACAAGCTTTGCATGCAATGCAGTCTCTGTAATTTTGTTTGACGGAGAAAGTTGACATCAAGACAGTGACAGCTATGCACGAGGATAAATAGTTTGTTTGTACTATATTTCAAGTCCAGGTATAGGCCGGAGTCCGAAGTCCTATCATTTGATAGGACTCCGACTCCGACTCCACATCCCTGCTTAGAAGGAGGAGTCTTGAGATATTTAGACAATGTAGAGATTGGTTCGTGTGTGGCTGTTCGTATTTTTATATAGAGTCAGGATTTTGATTCTATACCTCAATCGTTTTTACTCAATGGAATCAGTCAACTGAGGTCAAGAAATTATCATCTTTAGCGTGATTGGGTTCAAAATTGTTTGCCTGGTAGAAAACAGCGCGTCAAGCTTGGCTCGACTGATAGTTCCTTCACGAGCATTACTAGTGGGGTTCCTCAAGGATCAATTTTGGGTCCTTTTCTACTGGCAGTTTGATATCCTCTCAGCATGTCTGTCACCGCAATGTCACTGTAATTGAGTTCGCCGACGATAAAAAGTAAATCGTAGGCTACCATTTCGTAGAAGTTGCTTCGATGACAAATGCACAGAAACATCACATTTTTCTACGTATGTTTCAATAATCAAATGAGCATCAATTTCTAAATAGACGAAAGTCTTAAATGCCTTTACAACTGCTCGCCAATTCTTCAAGTGGGGCCATTGAAACGTTTGTCATCTGAAAATTCTGTGTCTTGTTTTCAATGACAGGCTAACATGGAGGATTTGTGGTGGATGTCGAATTTCTTGTTTCTTGAATAAATTTATTGATAGCAGGTCCATTCAGAATATAATCGACATACTTGCATAGCCACACTTGTAAATGAGCACAGACTGCTATTAATGCAGTTTTCATTAGCAACCAGTTTGCATGTAGAAATCAGAATAAGTAATGAAGTCTCAATGGCACGAAACCAAAGTTTGTACAAGATCTGGTCTCCTCAGAAATATCTAGATGTTCGACTGTAATTAGATACCAGAGTTGCTAGTAAGTATCCTCTTAAACTCAAGTTTCAAATTCTTATCATAAAAGCATCATTCTATTTGATATTTCAAATAACGTATCGTAGTATATAAGCACAAGAGTAAGTTGCAAAATTTTGACTAGAGCAAAATCTTTGGTGCAAAAGTATTCACTGTACACTAAGACAATTATACTTTTTTGAGCTGACACTCTATATATCCATCACCACTGTATGATGAAATTTGAATTTTGTAATTTGATTTTTCTTTTCATGTAATAGTCAAAAATTATGAAGTTATTTCCTTTATAATTTCATACAATTTCAAGTCAATTTCGACATCTATTGTTAGTTCACAAGCAACACAATGAGAACTATCATGGTGATAAATTATCGTCTTCCGGACAATTTTCATGATTTCAACAGAATGAAAGTATAATTTTCGTGTCCGTGTGTATCAAAGGAAGAGATTCAATCTATTTGAAAAAAATGTGTCCGTTCACATACTCATGTGTCTTGCATGATAATTAATTTGACCAGGGACTCGATTTTTCATATTCAAAAAATTTAACAGATATAAGGAACGAAGAAAACAATAACTAAATGTATCGACTAACATCCTTGGTCTTTGATGCTTTTATAATCGAAGGTTCTTTTTGGATACGTCAATGCAATTTGCGTCCTCTGGTTCGTCTTCGTCCCAACTCTAATTAAAAGAAATAATTGAAAATAGTTACACCTTCATCCATCATTTTTAGAGATTTCCAACATTAGGTCATTGCTACTTAAGAAGTCATTTGTTCTGTAAGGTTCATTTCTGTTCTCAGTCAGATGCAGCCTATTGATATACAATAGCAGAGAATTGCTGTTACCCATAGAGTCAGTGCACATGTAGGCCTATAATTGTGTAGGGGCACATTATGCCATCAGTCTCATCTCTGAAACTATAAATAGAGGAAGCTTTGCACTTTAAGACAAAGTTTATTGTATCAAAGAAGCATGGTACCTTTGATAATTTCAACTGTTTATGCTCTCCCTCCAGAAATTTCCATAGAAAAGTAAATTTTCAGAAAATCGTAACTTTTGTTTTACTGAAGTCAAAAAAAGTAAGCATATTTTCATTAGAAGCATTTTCTAAAGCATTCTTTATCAATTTCAGTAAACAGTTAAAACTATTTGAGCGCAGCCTAATTTGCATACTAACACGTTCATGAAAGGTTGGCGAAGCTGGGGCACATTAAACCACCAAAAAACCGTGAACATGGTTCAGCCCCACTTCGATACTCATATTCTCTTTAATCGAGTGAAAAAAGTAATTGATGAGTTTCTACATGTGATTATGTAGCAAATTAGTCTGTACCGCTATCAGATTGATTATCTATAGACATCGACAATCTAGGTGAATCACCTAAAATAAATTTTCCACCTAAATTCCAGTAATTTTGTCAAAGTATCCAAATTGTTTTCTGTCCGATTAAACGTTGCTATTATGATATTGTGGAATACATGTTATCTCAAAAAATTCAGTGTTATCTGAACTTCATCACATGTTACGATGAGTAAAAAGATGGACGCATCCGAAGGATTTTCTACTGAGGCCTTCTGATGTTGCTACGTCAAAGTTCTCTTCATTGGTTAGTGCAGATGGTGACAGACAGTTTACGATTTATCCGACCATGTTGATACGGCAAATACCGACAGGGGAACACATGGAGAAAATCGTCGTGACGAATTATTACTGTAGCCACAAGAATGACGACTCATATTGAATAATATATACGCAGTTTGTAGCCAATCAGCAGCATGTGAAGTAAGCTGATCTGTTCGCGAAATGTGCACATTATTGTTGTCTGATTTGCACTGTTGCTATTTAGTTTGCAATAAAATTGTTTCGAATTACATGTAAATTAACAATTGATTACTTCTTGTTATCATATTTTATCAAATTTTACGTACAATGCCATGTATTCGCTTACAAATGAGACAGCGAAAAAGTAAAGAAGCAAAAATGAACAAAACATACAATTGCTCTAGATCAATCTAGTCATTTTAAAGGATCTTTAGTCCATCTAAACTAATAGCCTAGATCTGCAAAATTATTCACCTAAGATGTCGGTGTCTAATTATCTAATTATCTACTATTATACTAATTAATACTAATTGATGCTAAATTTTACTATTAGCTAATTATCTATTATCTATTAACTACTATCTATTAATTATAGCAATCGTTTTTCGCTGCAAATTGTTTTGAGAGAGACGGCATGGCAGCGCGGCGAAGAATCAGGCCTAAGGAGACATTAGAGAAGAAACCAATGATATTTTTAGTCCCATGATTCTATACTAACCTACATATCGTAGAATAGACAAGTCTCATGAAAAAATTTTATTGGGCTTAAAATATCCATTGGTATTAACAGGAGTTAATAACTCTTATAATCTGTTAATAATGATGGTCTAAAAACCAATCAAGTTAAGAAAGTCGTTCCTTAGAACAGTTGCGCAGTCAAGGGGGAGGCCCTAGGGGCCGGGCCCCCTCCGAAAATTTCTGAGTTATCTAGCCAAAAGACGCATTACACACGTTCCCTTATTGAAGAATTCCTACAATCACAAGTGCCTTAGCCAAATGGCTTCACGAAGCTGAAGGCTATTATTTTCAATTCCGATAAAGGAAAATATCTAAAAACTTTTATCTAAAATTTTGCTCCAGGAGTTCTGAAGTGAACTTAATATCATTATGTAGTATAAACATATTATTAATAATATTATGGAGTTAAAAACTTGGAAAGCTTGTCATAAGCTTGAAAGCGTCTAACGTAAATACAACTTCGTGATGACATCGTTTTCTTAGATTAGATAAGCTTCAAGTCCGAGCTTATGTAATCTATCACAAGATAGGAATTATGTTTCACCAGAAATCTGTTTTCAACAATAAAAATTTTGTGAGTCAAGAAAAAGAAAAATGATTATTCACTTGAAAATTTGCACTATCGTCATCATTTCTTTCCTAACTTATGTAAACTATTCAGCACTATATTTTAATTCAGTCATAGCTTTTTCTGCAATGGTTATGATATACTCAGATTTCTTCTATCAAAGCATCAACGATATTTCGATGCATTCTTATGCTGTTCATTTCACTTCTCTTGGACAATACATGCTGAAATGAAAAGGCTATGCGTTTATCATTAATAAGCCCACTAATATTTGTACGCTTCAGGAGAGAATATGTTTGGAATGAATGCCACCTCATTAAACAAAAACTATTCAGCAATAATTTTCGAGTCTGTATTCTGATACCGCGTCTTCAGTCCGTTGATTCAGGAGAATAGCGAATTTAAATCAATGCAATGGCTTTGAAATACAGTCGTAAATTGCGGAAGTTTGATGCGCCGAATAGCGAACGTTCTGTAGCAGAATTTCCCATGAAAAATGTAATTTGAGAAGATGCAGCACTTTTAGGTAACCCTGTATTTTGAACATCTGTATTGATATAGAAAACATCAAATCTTCATGGGATTTGCCATTACATGATCTAGATGGAGCTGGAGTTCATGATTCGGGCTTAATTGGAAAAGAAGAAGTGTCGCCAAGGGACATGATAGAGCCTTTACTTTCGATGGGAGTAACGAGTAATCTCAGCACATGCGCAAAACAAAAAGGAAGGTAGCGATTCAACGTCACCGGAATGTCAATGAGCTTTTTTTCGAGGAAAAAGGGAGCTGCCATAAAAAGCTCAAAATTGTGAAAATTTGTTCGAAGCGTCAATGGAGAGAAGTTAAATTCAGAAAAATTCAGAAAAAATCACAAGTGACTGAACGATTCGGACTTTGCCAATACTGCGACAAGAAAGTGAATACAAGGTGAACATGCTTTATAATGTAGTCTAGCACGCAAACATAGTAGTAATACCATCTAGTAGGCCTGTACTAAAGTCTATAAAAATTGATTGATATTGACATATAGCGTGCATGGACGATAAGTATTTGACATCACGTCAGCTACCTGTTACAACGAACATGCTTATTTGTATTAGGTAAGTACATCGAGTGTGATTATCATTTCCCCCGCCACCCCCCCCATCTTCTCTCCCCCCCCCATGACCCACCCCCCCTAACTTCATATACTATTCTTATGAGGCGTCGTGATCGCCATTCGCTTTATCATTGTTTGGTAGACCTATAACCATAGAGTATGTTTTTTAGGTACTTATTAGGTAGAGTGGTCTATTAACTATTTTTTTTTAAATACCCAATGTATATACATGTTGTGCTATTACGTTCAACAATAGAACACTTCTTATTCGCCTTGTATAGTGGCGAACTGTTCATTCCTCCTTACATGTTGATATTTGGACATGCATATTGTGGTCTTGGGTTAGTTGGAGTGTCGGTCTTCATTTGCGTTCTATTTGAATAAAATTGTCATGAGATGGGAGAGACGCTTGATATCACACAAGCTTTTATTCAATAGAACGCCAAATGAGACACGACACCAACAATTACACTTTCAATCTTTATTAAATGAACTCATGGGAGATAAGGTTGGTATTGTTTCCCCCAAATGTGGAGATATGCAAATTTTTGCAGTTTTGCAGACTTTGTTATATAGTGTTCCACCGCGGTTCTCGCCCAATGTTTTTTTCCATACTCTATACGGAATTACAACTTCCCGGAATCTTTGGGTAATGATTCTCCATGAATAATTGTATAATAACAGCAAGGAAATGTATGATTTCACAGATATCTCATTAACACGCCTTGGAGAGATTTTTAAATCCCACCCGGTCTGTTTGATAAATTAAGCCCAATTCGAATGGGTTTTGGTTCACATTTACTTTTCTTGCCTCTTTCAAACCTGAAAGAGTACAGGAGGGAAATTGGACAAAAGCGGAAGGAAAGAGAGTATTTTCTTTACTTCCAGACTCATCTATCGACAGGCAACCTGCCACAACGGCACAGCAAAAGCATATAATCAAAAGACAATGGACTTCATTTAACTTAGAAAGATGTAAATGGGTCCATCACTAATTCAGATTCTAGAAATGAAAACATGGATTTTAATGAATTATAGAATCATGCCGGTGAAAATTGAATTAAACACTTGATATTCCATCAGGAAGCTCGAATTATATCTACGACTTACATGAAGACTTTTCATTATAATACGGATAATGAAATTCCCCTTGATAATTTCGCTTAGATAGGATAGGTTTTATTAGGCAAACTATTCCATTCTTTTGATATCCCAACTTGTTTCATACTACTTATATAGGAGAATCATTCTCGGTTATAGTATACAAATTGAGCAAATTTTGATTTTTTTCAACAGTTGCTCAAATAATTTTTTGGGACCACGGGAAACGCAATCTCGCAAAAAAACTGACATCTTTTGATATAAAAATTTTTCACTGTATACAGATACTTTTTTTTGAGTCGGACACTCTACTTTATATATCCCTACTCTATGCCTATAACTCTCATTGTCTTTCTGAAAAATAGCTTTTGTAACTTCCTTTGCAACTTCTTGCTACTTTGGTTCAATTACGTTTGATAATGAAGCTACACCAAACAGATATGGGCAATTCCATTTGTTCGTTACGTTACATTCTGCAACATATTATTGAGTACATATTTTGATAGAAGAAGAAGGATATTTATCAGTAGCTGTTGCATTGCACCTGAAAATCTTATAGTTGATTACGTGCAGATATCGAATTATTTCATACCGGTACAGTATATCTGATCATGGAGAAAAACAATGTTCAAAGTCACCGTTCGTACGTTTCACTCAGGAGACACGAAAAGCACTTACTATTTATGCTATCAAAATTTTCAGCTCTCCTACAATTGAATAGAATGCCAATATTTCCCTAGAAAGTATAATTGATGATCCACTTTACTTACTGCGTGAATGCATAGTTTTTATGGATTCAAGCAACTGGATGAGCTTCACGATGGCATTTAAAAAACGTTCGTACGTTACAAAAGTGAAGATAATCATTCCAGGCACTGGTCCTTAAAATTATTAATGGCATCACAATCACAAAAAAGTATTGGTCGCATTCCCAAACACGTATGTGAACATATATGCTATTAGTTTGGCATTATTTAACATCATGTTATAACTTACAAGTCGTAACTTACATCAGTTAGTAACTATAGGAACACTCTTAGTAGGCTATTTCTCAACATCACGCATCTGCATTGCGACTTTGCATTGTTCTCATGCGATGAGCACACCGCAGCAGCCATTTATATTAGGATTCCTTTGACATTGTTGCGGACGAAATTAACCAGAGATTCCAAAATCCTATTTTAAACTTATAATTTTTTACGGAAGGTCTCATCCACAAAATATCCGCAGCATTTGGCTGTACATAAGCGTCTGTTAGTTCATGCTACTTGGACGTGCCTTGCTATCATCATGCTAATCAAATCTTATTACCTCTATGTCAACTTATGATAGCTGCTGTTAATATATTAGGGAGCGATGGAAATGCTCATGCAATCAGGCAAGGCAGGCAACAATTTAACTTTCCGCTTTCGTGATGTTGTTCACCGGGCGCTCATAGCATCTAAGAGCATCTTAGATTTGCACTGACTTCATGTAGAATTCGACCTTTTCGTTTTGAACTTCTTTACTTAGTTGGTAACTATTTCTTTTGGAAGCGTGGTGCATTATTTTAAGGCTATCGGCCCTATAACTCTTCAAGTTTTCAATAATTCCTTTGCTTGTGAGCTTCTTTCTGTTCAGGATTGTTTCGCTTCATTCATGAAATATTCATTTTCACGTCGGATGAAATGAAATCATTCATTCATAAAACCATTCATTCGATAGGTTTCGTGGTGAACAAGCGCGGCATATATAAGTCGCTGCTGTGTGTGTTTCATTATGAATATTTGAGTCGGTACGTGTTGTAATCCAATAAAAGTCACATAACCTCTGGACTTGGCGTTATTAAATGTCAGACGCAGTCACTTAGTATTCATAGTCACAGCACGCACAAAATATCTTCAAAAGATTAGAGTTGTTGGTGCAAGGTGTTTCTGAATAGGTCTATAATCGTTCGTACGTTACACAATTACGCTATGTCGTATTGCAATGAAAGATGTACGAATGACCTAGAGTGTAGCTGTACTTGTTGTTAAGGGGATAACAGTAAAGAACTAAGATAAAAAAACTAAGATATCCCCAGTTTTAAAGAAAAATGGTCAATTAATATATTCACAATTCAAATAAATGATAGTTTTTGCATTTGAGCACGATTATATATATTTTGGGAGTTGCTTTTCATGCGACCTTGGATCGGAAAGTACATGTATGTTGAACAGTTAATATCAGCTACTTACCATAGTTACGAGTGATAATGATCATCATAATAATCTGAAAATAGAATTGGTTTCTGAAACAAAATCGCAATAATCGACCCCAGAAATGAAAAAATTCAGATAATTTTGTTATCGAAAAATAAAGGAAAATGGATTAATGATTTATTTGATTTTTCCACCCTTGTTTCATTCACGTGGAATTGCCCATATATAGTCGATAATTTTGCATAAAAATGTTCAAAATTACATTTTGATGTTATACTTATGTTGCATTTTTATTTCATTTCTTATGAAAATAATCTTCATCTACTATAATTTCAGGAAGTTGAAATTCGCGGCAAGAACTTCGATACCATTAAGTTTTCTCTACCAAGTCACGTTGACATTTCGGAAGTCTTCAAAATTAAGAAAATTCCCGGGCCATCAAAAACAAATAAAGGCGTCTTAGAGGGACATAAAGAAGCTGTTACTTTACATTTCACGGATTCATCCTGTCTTTTGTGAAAGGGTGATATAATGATAATGATAGTAATTTATTGTTTCACAATCATTGTAATCGGTGAAGGAATTACAAATGACAAGAATCACATACAATACAATGACAATACAATGAGTGAAATAAGAAGTACAATAAAAGTTTAAGGGTTATCACTTACCATACGTATTTGATGAAAGATGAGTCAAAGCGGGTGGATTTCTGCAAAAGGGTTGGTCGGAGTTATACTACTAGGGACGGCTAACACGGCTGTGATGTGGCTGAAACTTTACACGTAAGGGATGTGACGGAGATGTCTCAACAGAAGACATCATCTTACTACAAGTACTTTTGGTAATAAAAGCAGGAAAATCACTTGAACCTACAATCTTGAATACGCATTTTTCTAACCGAACAAACAAATGCAAGACATTCCAGTGCGTTACAAAATACAGGAAACACAAACAAAACCAAGGAGCGCAGAAACGGCAGCATATAAGAGCAGCCATAAGAACAGGTGGACCAGCCCGACCTGCGGTAAATATACATATGGTATAGTCTCTTTCTCACTTTAGTGACTCTGCTGTCAAAGTGGCAATTCCATCGCATATTATTGAAAAAAACAAACACCAAGAAAGCGAAAAGAAGACACTTTAGAATATGAATTGCATGGGGAAAGCATACATCAAACAAAGCCAAATTCTTTTTTGTTATTATGTCCATTACAAAACATCTGTTGTAATTGAGAGGCAAATGGGCTTTAGATTACCATTCTACAGTATTGTCAAGCTCTTGTTGCAAATTATTGTTAGAACTATCGCGAATAAAATGCAGGAAAGTGACATCATCTGCATAACGAACGACAAAAGTATTTTCACATGCAACAGGAAGGGAATCGGTTGCCAAGCAGAACAGTACAGGGCCAATAACGCTTCCATGGGGAACGCCACTGGTTACAGCACTCCAAACTGACGTTGATCCATTCAATGAAATATGTTGCTTTCTAAAAGACAAGAAACCTGAAATCCGTTTAATTACAAAAAATGGAATTGCGAAATTCTGGATATTCTCAGCAGTAGATGAAGCAAATGATAGTTTGATTGAACTTTGTACTAAAAATAAGGATATCTTGACGTATGGCATTGATTTTTTATGTAATTATAAGAATCATGCCTTCATTGCTTCATTCAAAAACTCGCTGTTTTCTATCGTCATGAACAGGCCTTCATTACAGAAAAAGAGTATTATTGAAATCAATTATATCAGTACTGTGATTGATGGCATTTAATTAAGAAAGGCTTACAATGAGCTAGCTCATATGTAAGAATAATATTAGCATTATTTAATGTATATTAGTATCCTTAAGAAATAGGTACACTTAACATTATTAAGCACCGAAATTTTTGAAAATTTCTGATGCGAGAACATGTCAAGTGCAAGTATAGATCCATCTGTATATGCAAAAATCGTGACAAGACTAACTTCTATACGGATAAAAAAACTAACTCATGAATGACTTATATTTAATAGGTAGGCCTAAGCATTGTGACGAAAATATTACTGATGGCAAGCACTCGGTGACTTTAGAGTGAATTTACTCAAAGACGATAAAACTGCACTTAATAGGTTCTGCATTAAACCCTTTTATTGTGGATCCGAATTGCTCTCAGTTCTCATTAACTGTATCCTATCATTTTATAGCATGAATATTGACAGTTGATCTATAAATATTTTGGAAAGAGCCAAATTTTTTTTATCGTAAAATATTGAATTATCTGTAGCGATATATTTCAGCTGCCACCAGCAGCTATCTTCAGGCAACTATAAAAGGAATATCGTTACAAGCAAAAGATGAGATTTACACTGATTCAACTGTTTGAGAGGAAATAGAAAATAGAAGACTGAGATAGATATAGAAGTGCAAGGGAGAGAATGCTTACTTACCATCCATCTAAATTTGATCTTACATTTTTATACTGTGGTTTGCTATCTTTACTATGTAACCCGATACTACCTGCCTCATATAGCTCTTATCTTTCTCTCTTGCACTTCTATATCTTTCTCAATCTTCTATTTTCTATTTCCTCTCCAACAGTTGAATCAGTCTGCAAATTTCAATATTTTGCATGTTAGCGATATTCCTTCAATAATTGCCAGAAGGATAGCTGTGGTGACATCAATATTTTAAAGTAAAAAAATTGGCTTTTTTCCAAAATATTAATATTTTAAATGTCCTTGCAAAATCCATTCAAAATTGACCACCTGATCGCACACAACAGCACGACATAAGATGTCTCAGAGAAGCAATCCACAAAACGTTGCTTGGGTGGCTAAAAATCGTCGCCTTCACTTGCGGTGATTAAGATTCGACACGATCATTCATTCTATTGTTCATTATGCAAATAAGATCAGCCGCATACATATTCCTACCAATCCGCACAGAGTGCAGATTCTGTATTCGAGATGCTTCACATTCTTTGTACACCATAAGTGAGCAACTTTAGTGTTTTAATGATGAAAATTGCATTTTTGCGATATTGGAAAACTATTTTAGTTTTGGTTTCTACAACTGCTAATAATAGCCCAGAACAGCAAGCACGAGGTGAACAAAAGACACAGCAAACTGAATTTTCAGCATTGAATCGCTCTGATTTTTTCTAAATAAAACTTGTTAACCGTATTCACAGCAAGGATTTGGAATAATCTTGCATAGAGGTAAGTATATTAGGTAGAGTAGCATCTTCAGAATTGATTAAATCCATGT
Organism: Prostheceraeus crozeri; assembly: GCA_907163375.1. Taxonomy (NCBI): domain Eukaryota; kingdom Metazoa; phylum Platyhelminthes; order Polycladida; family Euryleptidae; genus Prostheceraeus; species Prostheceraeus crozeri. The sequence goes on along the minus strand of CAJQUW010008472.1, from coordinate 2,775 downwards.
GAATTTAGTTTAGATTTTATGAAATGAACTCGAGTTGTTGGCTCACCACATAATGTGAGGACATGCATTGTTAGTTTTGAAAAAAATTCACGGAAATGATCTGATCATGATTAGCAGCACAGAAGAAAGAATAGTTTTCTACAATCTCCGTGTCATGACAGCCTGTGAGGGGAGGAAGGAGGTTGTGGGCGGGGAGAGGGAGAACGTGAGAGGTGCGGTGAGCGTAGGTGGTGAGGGAGAGTGTAAGACACTGTAATGCCCACAAATTAGAGTCCTCTGTCTGGCGAGCACACACAATCTAGATGTAGGCCTATATATATATACTATATCTCTCTTCTAAACATTTTGGATTTTTGGGATATTGATTCAAGTACGTGCGAGAGAGCGAAGAGTAGGCTCTCTCTCTATCGCTCTACTATACTCTCAGAAGCGACGACTTATATCACACACAAATTATCTGGAGTCACACATTATGAGAAAGAGTGGGGGTTGTGGTTTTTTGTTTTGATAGTTTTTTTTGATTGGAGAGATTGTGGGGGAGTAGTGGTTTTTAGTGTTATTGGGTGTTTGTGTATGTATTAGGATGGTGGTGTTGGTAGTGGGTGAGTTTGTTAGTGGGTGGGGATAATGGTGTTGTGTGGTAGGGTTTGGTGGTTATTAGGTATTTGAGGATTAGTTATTGGATGGATAGTGGTTTTTTAGATGGTTGGTTGAGTGGTGATATTTAGGGTTTGGGGTAATTTTAGTTTTTTGGAGAATGGAAGGTGAAAGGGTTTTGTTATGAGCGTGGATTGTTGTGGGGATGGAGGGTGTATGGGTTTGTGGGATGTTTGGTAATTTGTGTTGAGTGATATTTGAATTGTGTGTTTAATATTTGTGGGGATTTATTTAGGGGGCTTTTGGGTGTTTGGGGGGGGTGTAAATGTTAGGGTTAGAAATTTTGATGTTGTGGATGGAGTTTTTGGGATAGGTGGATTTTTGATTTGGATATAGAGTAGGTATTTTTTATGTATGATAATCTTTAGTAAAAGATTTATAGATAAGTGGGGGTAATATTTTTTTATATAAAGGAATACGGAGTAAAGAGAATCAAATTAAAAGATTAATAAGGAATTCTTGTGAAATGATAGTACAAGAGTGTTAGGAATACAATCGAAGCTCAGGATATTGAGCTGAGGATAAGGTAGTGTGACATCTTGTAAGTTTAACCTCACATGCGAAGGTTTTCTTACATGAAATTATCTTTTACATGTATTATATTATAATATAATTACATATTAATCAATAATAATCACATATCATCAATAAACATTAATATTAATAACATAATATATTAAGCCATATATTTCAGCCATGCTATGGACGGCTGAAAAGTGTCAGGTTAAAGGTTGAGACTGAAGTACTCCTGATATCTACCAAAGATCAAGCTCTGCAAATGCACACACAACCTACATACAGAAAACAAGTCATGATGCGAAATGCAGGTTGTGTAAGCATTCAGATGAAACTGTATCGCACTTGTTGAATGGATGTTCAAAGCTGGCAGCAACAGAATACCTACGAAGACACAATGAAGTCGCAAAGCTCATACATAGGAGTATCTGTGAAGACTACAACATCAACCACAGAATTAGATTCATAAACAAAATATTTAGTTCTGTGACATCAACACACAAAGGCCACACTGGAGATATGAACCACAAGCAGTCAGCGAAAAAAACCGAGTCAAAATACTGTGGGATTTCGAAATCCGGACAGACCGCCATATATCAGCACAGAGGCCCGACATAGTGATTGTAGACAAGACGACGAAGATGGCTCTCCTGATTGACATAGCTGTACCTGATGATCACAACATCTGTACAAAACAACAAGAGAAGATCAGCAAGTATCAGGATTTGCGACTAGAAGCAGTGAGGCTGTGGAACGTAAAAGCTGAAGTCGTTCCAGTAGTAATCGGAGTTCTTGGTGCCCATAGCCCAAAGCTGAATCAATACTTGCAGAATATCCCTGGTCACCACCATGTACCAGCATTGATTCAAGCTGCACTCCTAGGCAGTGCCCACATCTTGAGATCAGTGCTTGGTCTCCCTGAATCCTGGTAGGACTCCGAGGTCAATGTACCGTTCCGACCGAAAAACAGCAAGATCATGCGGCTGAGAACCAAAAAAATATATTTATAAATAATATTATATAATCCTTTTTCAAAACACAGCTTTAAAATGTGCTATGATAAAACAGCCCCAATTCTCGATGTTAAGAAATTTCATTCCATTTCTTTTGAACATCAAGTTGTTTAGAAATACAATCAAACCATTTCTTTGTAAGAAAATCCATCAGACACAGGACAGCAGAGGAATTCAATGAAACTACTTTTCATAATAATAGATTTTATTCAAAACTGAATGATTATAACATCAAGTGATCAATCGATATTTTGATTACCCTTGATCGCTTTAATAAATTCATCAGTTTGTTACTTTGAAAGGACTTAAGATTTTCAACAAAATTCGATTTGATGTTAAGTTCATTATAATTGTTCATACATCTTTTCCCTCACCCCGCCGTCATCGCGCGATATCATTTCGATAAGCCTCATTATTTATTGCTGAGCAAACTTTGCGAAAAATACCGAATTTATTTACAGCACTACAAACTACAAAGAAGTCATTTGTCCAATTCAATCGAACTCCTCGAATAAAGTAAAAAGACAATATCTTGATAACGGAGAAGACTATCAATAGTCCATTTCAACAGATGTTTTCCCATGGGAGT
>CAJQUW010008471.1:0-86434 GCA_907163375.1 Prostheceraeus crozeri | reverse complement strand
CACATGATTCTGAACAACTTTGAGTCTTTATCGACCCAATTTAGTCAGATTGATGTCGTTGTTAGGGGTGGGGGGGGCGGTTTTTATCACCGAACTTCACCAACCAACTTTTGACGACGCAAACACTCGATGGGATGGGTCTCGGAAAGCTGAACTCCAACATTTTGAAAAATTTTTTTTTCACGAAAAAATCCTATAGTGTCGAGGACCCACCGAAGTGAAACATTTTCGAAAAAATTTTTTGGACGAATTTCAACCTGAAACCTTGATAGAAGTTTGTTTCACATGATTCTGAACAACTTTGGTCTTTTCGACCAATTTAGTCAGTTCAGTCGTTGGGGGGGGGGGCGTTTTTCTCCACAAGGACCCAACACCACCCAACACAACCTTGGCGACCTCCCTCACCGTCCTGCCCGGGGGGGGGCTCAATCAGCCTGATGACTCAGCATTTCACATTTTGTCCTTGCGTCTGCCTGATGACTCAGCATTTCACATTTTGTCCTTGCGTCTGCCTGATGACTCAGCATTTCACATTTTGTCCTTGCGTCTGCCTGATGACTCAGCATTTCACATTTTGTCCTTGCGTCTGCCTGATGACTCAGCATTTCACATTTTGTCCTTGCGTCTGCCTGATGACTCAGCATTTCACATTTTGTCCTTGAATTTGGAATGTGCTTACTACTAATGTTCATCACTTTCTGAATTATCGTCTGCAGGTCCTGGAGTAACGATCATAGCGACACATCCAGATGGAGTTATGGCGCTTGCGCAACAAGGATTCCATTCGACTCCGACACGTGTATTCTGCCAATACTGCTCATCTCACATAACGACAGAATTGAGGTATAGAAGAGGGAAATTTACGTATATCATTGCGACAGCTATAGCATTTATGGGGTAAGTAACATTTATTATTGCATTACAACTCTCTGATGTGCATGAAGTGTCGTGTCAATGAATGTGTTGTCCTTCCTCAACTATACAAGTTTATTAGCATCGTCCGATTAAAGACATATATAAATGCAACGCTGTGTAAGCAAAGTGTGATTTAATTTTGACAAATTGGCCCTTCACTTAATCATTTTTCGATATTCGTTTACTTTACAGGTATAAGAAATAAAAAATAATACCAATTCAAAATTGCAATTTTCTATTGCTACCGAAACCTGATGGATAAACTTTTTCGAAGTTCATGGCCGCTCTACTCATTTATTATTATAGAGTATTGGATTTCCAGGGCAAGACAATCATTTAAGCAATAGAAAAGCAATGCACAACGAAATCAGAATCAGAAGATTCCACCTCACAGGAAAGACATACTTCACTTTAATCTACATTCAACAACTCAATAAAATCGTGCTTTTAGCCGATATGTCACAATTTACACTATTGGAAATACTTTTTTCAGTCCAAGACTTTTGAAAGACAAGCGATCTGATGCAGTAAAGGCGAAGTTTTGTAGAAGCCGAGAGGTGTGAAGTTATATATTAACGTTTCAAGTACAAACTCGTTCTTTGCACAACTTCGCGCCCCCCCCCTGACTAAAGCAGTGTGCATATTCAGCAATAGATAATCAAATAATCCTTCCAAGGTCTGATTGTCAAAGACCAAGCAGCATTATTGCTTGTAGCTGTCTTCCATTGCCTTAACCGACAGTTATCATTGTGTTGGTTCCTGTCAAATGTGAGATGCACCCTTATCTTGATGATTGACCTTCTGATCTTACAACATCCGGAAGACAAAGCATGTGGATTAAAGCCACTTTATCACCATGTTTATTCCAGTATGAATCAAGGTCGGAAATTCATGTATCCGAAAATTGATTGTCAGAAATGTATTTAAATCATCGAATCTCGCAACTCAAGTATCAATATTGTTGACTGTTCCTCCACTAGAATGAATATCTTGTACAGTTTCGTGATTTTCATTGTTTGTATTACAATTTTCGGTCGTTCAGAAGGAAAGAGTCCTGGAGAAGATTTGGAGGATGACATGCGATTCATGACTCAGCAAACTGAGAAAATTCTTGACCCTCAACAGAGGAAAAAATATCAAATAGTGTTATCAAAATTCAAAACAGAACGAAAATACAGTCGGGCTGATATGAAGGAAGAAATGAAAAGTGATTTCATGCAAATGCTTTTCGATTACGCAATAGGCATTACAAGTCAAATAAATGATCTTCGGCGCATTCAGAACAGTGAGATGAGGGAACTAAAAATTAAGATGTGGGAGAGTTTGACTGATCTTAACAATCAAATAGCAAACATCAGAAACGAAGTGAATTCCATGAAGTCTGTGAATAAAACCCAAACGGTAAAACCAAGAACCGACTTCTGCACATCTCCTTGGAAGAAAGTTCCATCAGTCGGATGTATCTATATCAATAGAAAGCGTGTAAACTGGAAAACTGCAGAAGGAGAGTGCCGTAGCAGAGGATCGGCCCTGTTAACCTTCAAGAATGAGCGTGAATATAAATTGATGAAGACACATTTGATGGTGGATGGACTGTGCCCGTGGATTGGAGTCACAGTGGAAAAAAAGAATTGGAAATTCTACGGTCCAGCTGAGAATAGCTATTTAACACCGAACAAGAAGTCACGAACTCTTAAGAAGGATTATTGTGTCTTTGCATGTCCAACAGATATGCGATTTAAATATTGTTACAGAACCCGACCTTCCGTTTGCTTAAAGAAGCTGAATACATAAACTGCGGCAGAATTTGATTGACATTTCAAGCAAACTCTATCCAGTGTTGTTGTTTGGGTTTAACACATAGAAATCTGACACTCTGTTGAAATGCACATTGAAAACAATAATTCATGGCTACTAATAAACTTTACTCTATACCATAGAAATACGACACTATAATATAATATAGGCATAGTTGAGCGACTGATAGTTCGAGAGCTACTGACATTTTCTTCCTAAATTTGCGTGCGATCTTCTTATTAATTTTTATATATAGATTCTACATCAGAAAACGACAATTTTTGAGTTGTAATTCCAGTCGTCTTGAAAGATACGGAGCGTCAAACGTCACAAAATCCTATTTTTTAAGTAGATCCAGGTGAATAATGAAAGATGTCCATGTTGTCCATGTTGAAACCTTATGTTCCTCCGACTTTTTCTACCAAAGATAGTTTTCTGCCTACAGGCAAATTACTTCTACTAATATTGATAATGATAACGTCTTCCTTACCAGTTTTGATGCCATTCAGCTATTTTCTAATATCCCTGTTAAAGAAACTATTGACTACATAACTACTATTGTTCCTTTTGAAATTTTTCCAGTGTCTAAAGATACTTTGAAAGAATTACTTGAAATCGCTTGCACTCAAGTGCCCTTTATCTTCAATCATAAAAACTACGTTCAAGTTAACGGTTTAAGCATGGGATCATCCCTAGCCCCAACTATGGCTGAATTTTGCTTACACATGATTGGAAAAGATTTAGAATTGCCAATAATGTATATCCGTTACGTTGATGATATCTTTGCCATTTTCGAAAATGAACAGTCGGCTAAAACGTTTCTCGTCTCTCTCAATTCTAGTCATGGTGATATTAAGTTCACTATGGAATACCCCAATGACAATACTCTTAATTTTCTTGATATGACTGTCTATATCGAAGATGGTGTTTTGAAAAGTAAATGGCTTCTTAAAAAGACTAACACATTTGTCTATACTCACCAGCTCACCTATTCTCCTGATAAATATAAAATAAATGCTATTAAAGCATTATACACTAGATTGCAAAAATTAACGACCGATCCTGATATTTGTCTTCAAAACAAGAAAATCATTAAAGCTATTTTTCTTAAGAATGGATACAGTTCTTCTTTCATCGAATACGTTTTCAATAAGTGTGATACTTATAACCCTAAACCTGATGATACTAAAGTTTCTATCTATTGGAAACTACCGTATCTCCCCGAAAGTCATAAAGAAATATCGATGAAGATTCATAGAATAAATTCCATTTTAAAAAATAGTCGTTTAGAGATAGCTTACATACGTACAAATCACAACATTTATGTCACTATAAAGATCCTATCCCTTTTAACGAGCATTCCTCCTTAATTTATAGATACAGTTGTGAGCACTGTCAAGAGTGCTACATCGGGGAAACTCGTCGCCATCTCTATACCAGGATCAAAGAACACATTAATGGCAGACCAGCCTCTGAAATTTCTCTTCATGAGCACTTCCCAAATGAAAAGTCGTTCTCTATTTTATTACATACTACTAATTACACTCGCATTGGAGAAGCTTTATTGCTTAAATTATGTAAAAAACAACAAAAGAAACTCATGAATACCCAAACCGAGTCATTTCAGTTATTATTTAAAATTGTTTTTCTTTGTTATTTGTTATGCCTGCTAGCGCTCTTTTTGAATGAACTCTTGGATGTATTTAAGTCTTTGCGCATGTATCACTGTTGCTGTTCACTGACGATGGTACGTTTCACGTATTGAAACATGTATGACAATAAACGTATTTGATCATAGATCCAGGTGCTTCAGAGTTTCATACACTCCATAACGTATTGATCAAATAATCATTCACATAAAAAAGGGTTGTAATTTTTATGATTAGGATTGCATTTTTAAGGCAGAATTCTGCATTAGTGAGCAGAAATGCGACATTCCTCGTATCCGTTGGTTTGCCCGAATTACTGTTAAAGATAATGAAAGCGTCATGAAAACCGATGTTATTGTTGCAGATAAACAAGTAGACGGTCCTGATCACAAAATGACATTCACATAAAATACACAGCTGATCATAAGAAACGGACCACATAAATTGCATTGAAATTCAATGGATCCTCATGTCTTCCGATCGCGTCACACAATAACGCGTCATGCATCATTCGAGCCAGCTTTAAAATGAACTATGATAGACTTGTATCCATTATTGGATTTGCTGAGCAGTGCTCAAAATGTGAAAATCACTCAATTTACAAATCTCAATTTTTCAATAAGAAGACATGTGAGTATGATAATGAATCAGGCACGGGGAAAAATCGCATTTTCTGAGCTCTCTTTTGACATGCTGGTCATCAAAATCGGTGAACTACGAAAAAATTAGTGATATCGTGAAGTTACTACAAAATCATGAATGACCTTTCTGGTTGAAAATGTTGTGTTCTCACTTTTTAATCAAAAATGTCCATCTTTGGTATCTTCAGAATCCTTGCCATGTAAGAAATGCGAATATGTAAGTTTTATTCAAAAGAAAGTTTTATTCAAATTTTTCAAACTTATTCAACATTTTTTCTCATTTCCGCAAAAGCACACATACCTCATATAAGGTGAACGAAGGGTCAAAACAAAACAATTAGCGGAGGGATGTCTTTGTTCTCTCAAAGCGACTGCAGATTGTTTACCTTGAGTGTTTGTGTACTTTGGCGGAAATGAAATAAAATGTTGAATAAGTTTGAAAAATTTGAATAAAACTTTCTTTTGAATAAAACTTACATATTCGCATTTCTTACATGGCAAGGATTCTGAAGATACCAAAGATGGACATTTTTGATTAAAAAGTGAGAACACAACATTTTCAACCAGAAAGGTCATTCATGATTTTGTAGTAACTTCACGATATCACTAATTTTTTCGTAGTTCACCAATTTTGATGACCAGCATGTCAAAAGAGAGCTCAGAAAATGCGATTTTTCCCCGTGCCTGATTCATTATCATATTCACATGTCTTCTTATTGAAAAATTAAGATTTGTAAATTGAGTGATTTTCACATTTTGAGCACTGCTCAGCAAATCCAATAATGGATACAAGTCTATCATAGTTCATTTTAAAGCTGGCTCGAATGATGCATGACGCGTTATTGTGTGACGCGATCGGAAGACATGAGAATCCATTGAATTTCAATGCAATTTATGTGGTCCGTTTCTTATGATCAGCTGTGTATTTCATGTGCAACACGTTTTGATTCTTTGAAGATCTAGCTGCATTTACCTGGCTCGATGTCTGACCGAGAAGTTGAAACTGCCATCAACAATGAGCTATTGTCTATTGCAGTCTCACTAACTTGCGCAAGGCGAAGGATCGGATTTCTATGTATAAGTCTGTCGGTTGAAATAAATGCTGAGAAATAGAACTCTTATTGAATAGACATTGAACATTCATTGCAGATCACAATTAGCGCTGATCTGACGAGTTGAAATGGCCTGCTAGATACTACAACAATAACCAAGAATTACCGCAGGTGATACACGCAGGTGACACACGCATCACACAAGCAGATGATACGGAAGCCGTCTTGTCGGAATATAATAGAGATAAGAAGTCGAATTGAAGTTGAAATGATAATTGCATATCTCACAGTCATCATCTGCTACGTAATTCACAATCAATAAACAAAACGTGTCGTACCTTATTCTGTGAATATCATTTTTAACAGCATTTCGGGCAAGCTAGTGGATACGAGGAATGTCGCATTTCTGTCTACTATTGGAGAATTCTGCCGTAAAAGTGCAATACTGATCATAAAAATTACAAATATCATTTTAAGTGAATGATTATTTGATCAATGCGCTATGGAGTGCATGAAACTCTGAAGCACCTGGATCTACATAAACAAATGGGATTTTGTGATGTTTGACGCCCCGGAGGACGCTATTGGAGGAACAGCTTAAGCATTGTCCTTTATCTGATGTTGGTTGACAATCTGCAAATTAGAAATAATAAGATTGTGAGCGAATTTAGGATCAAAATGTCAGTAGCTCTCGCACTATGAAATTTTACCATCAACAAGGTGCAGTCCCTTCGTCTCACAAACTTAAACAAATCGAAAAGTCGGATTTCTATGGTGTAAACGATGGCGGTTTCCACTGGCTGACAATCATCGCACTTTGTAAAGATGCAAAATGTTTCAGTTTCTCTTCAGACCGAAAATCTTTTCGATATTATAACTTACAATGTACAGCTTCAAGACAAGAATCTACAACAATGGCAGATTTCAGTAATTTGCTTCTTCCTAAGATATTGACATGGGTCGGTGTGTTGCAGCTGAAATGACCTGCAACAAACAGACGCTGTCTATTCTAGTCTTAAAACGAAGTCGTTTTTTATAGGTTGCTGCATCTTTGTTCATCGAGGCAACAGGACAACGGCTATAGACAGTTAAAACAATAGAACTAAGTGGACATGCGTTGTCATGACAACGGTAACTATGCGATGGCGGCTTCTAGAGGTTGATAATTGGAAGTTACCGACAGCTTATCTATGTAACTTCGTGAATAATCTTGGCTATTATCATTTATAGATTGCTGCACCTTTGTTTATCGAGGCCGGAGACCGAGATAAACACAAAGGTGCAGCAACATAATTGTTTCACCTTGTAACCCGACTATGTGCATGTAAGTGATTTATCAGCACTTTTCGAAAACTTCTACTAAAAATGAATACGAGTAATGTGATTCAAATTCAATACATGGTGCTTACATTTCCCCAATTATTGTGATTCAAATTCAATACATGGTGCTTACATTGCCCCAATTATTGTGATTCAAATTCAATGCATGGTACTTATATGGTACATGTGTCAATTATAGTAACTCTCTTGGGAAAAATGTGATCCAGATGAGCATTTATATTTACAACTCAAATTAAGGTATTTTGAAGGAAAAGTCCAGTTCATATCTATCTTGGGTATCTTGGGCTTTGGTGGATCCAATATTTCACTGAGAATTCGTTCTTGAGCTCCACATTTTCTCTTGTAGAGGCGAACTGATGAGCTTCGGTGACCCGTGCGCGACATGATAAGTTGTTCATCAATATTCTCTTGAAATAATTTAGTAGCGCGGTAGCCCTACCTGATTGTGGTGCAATATTTCCATTGAGTCCAGCTATTCTTGCCGTATCAGGTAGCATCTTGGCGAGGCTATTGACTCCAACAGGTTGTTTGGAAAATCTTGGTGTGGTAAGCATACATTTGAGAGGCCTGCGATAAAATGCTCCATCCGTCAAACCTGCTTCACGTAGTGTGGTAAGATAAAGTTGCACGATGTTGTAAATGGATCTTGGATTGTCTGCACTGTCATATTGCTTGATGTACATGTCTTCGATTATTCTGTCGCGAATACCACATTCCGTTACCCCTGAATTTAACAAATCTCCCTGATGAATCTTCTACAAAGTGAAATTGATCAATAGATAAACGTCTATGCTCGTCGCGTGCACGTAATCCGAATGCTTTGTAATTGAAGACTGTCCGAAGAAGGCCCTCTGCATTTGTCATGGAGAACGCATCAGTATTCCACATCCTGTGTTCGTCATCTTCTGATATTGGATCCGCCCTCTAGAGCGAATTTTCGAGTCCCTGGAATGTTAGATCCTTCATGTGAGCATCCAACGCTCTTATAAAGCAAGAGAATTCCTTGTCTTCTTTGTCCAATGGATAACAGTCTGGCCGTTCCTGCTTCAGGAATGACCAGGAATGACCTGCTTCAGGAGACATGACCTGAGGTCTGCTGAGTTCTAGGTCTCAGACCTGTTCATACCACCGACATCAGGTCGCAGATAAATTGAAAAATGACTCTATTTAAACCTTTCCTATTTAACTCCCAGGTTCCGTTCAGACTATGTGAGAGCTTGCTGAGATTCATAATTCATTTTGTTATAAATCGTCATGAAGAATAGACGCAAGCAAGCCGCTGCGGTTATTACCCTTCTTCGTAAAAGAAAAAGAACGGGAACACGTAGCTGTTGGTAGTGGTAGGCTCGGTGGGGAGAGGAGGGCTGATCCGGCCCACTTTTTTTGAGAACCTCATTCCGGGGTCCCTAATTTTGAACGGTATATTGATGAAAATGAGCACCGTCTTAAAATTTCTACTCATGCACATTTATCTTCCGTTGTGTACGTATCTGTTTGCATGATGAGTATTAGGACATGAGTATTCAATCACGAGACCCGATTGTGGCATGGCGTTGACATTATTGAGAGTGCACCGGCTCACGAAATCTCATCAGTCTTCACTTTGTAAACGAACAGAATATTCTTACTACATTCTTGATGATTACAAGCTGTGAACTAAGGATTGTTTCACACAAGCAACTGTTTGCCGCATGGTTGTCGCTGAAAATAGGAATTGGCTTTTCACATAGGCTTCGATCTGTGCGACTGTCAATTATCATACAAACCATTTCGATCTCATGAGACATAGAAAGTGTATGTGTCTCAGCCATAGAAATTGATAACAATAAGACCACTAGAATGGAAGAACAACTTTATGCAATGCACAATAGTGGCAGATAAATAGCACGCATTTCCACTTAGATACTCTAAGCTTTTCATTGGTTCTTCATGCCCCAACTTAGTTCCCCCGGCTGTGCCGCGACCTTGAGTCAATTTCCATTCTAATCAACTTCAGATAAACAATCTATTTCTGTGGTCTCAGCCTATTGGAAATACCAAAATTACTCTGAAGGCAGATTTCAGCTGTATTTGTTCTTGTTTTCATCGTAATCAGTAGGCAATTTGCTATCAGAATATCTCATTTATTGAAAAAAGATAAGATCATCTAAATTATCTATTTACTAACAACAATGAAATTAAATAATTAATAGATCAAAGTGCCACGTAAGAGATGTGCGGCTAGTTGGATTCGCTATAATATTATTACATATATATTATAAAACCAATGTGTTTAAAATAAATTTCAATTCAGCCCTTGACAAGTCAAGAGATCGCAGTCAAGAAGACAAGTCAAGATTAGCATCCTCTTTTTAATACCGGGTGCCGCTTTTCATTTATTGATATATATATATATATATATATATATATATATATAATTAGAATGTAAGTTAGATCAAAGATTTATTGTCATTACTCCAAGTTTCACGATAACAAAATGGTCATCGATCATCAGATAGCTAAGTCATAGTTACTTGATTAGAAAACAGTGAACTATGATGTTGGGGGGTCTGAAACTAGACAACAGATATTTTTTGCGGTGTCTGCACTTAGATATCATTTCATTTTTTTTATTTATATGCAGGGCTGTGGAGCCGTAGCCGAGCCGGAGCCGGGGCCTTAAGGAGCCGATGGTTTTGGTCGGAGCCGGAGCCGGAGCCGATTTATCACAAAGGCTCCGGCTCCGATAGTTTGACCTTTGATATAAATCTAGAATTTTGAAAGGTATTAATTGGCATCATAAAAAAATTAAATCATTTGAAATCTAAAGATATGTCTTTTAAGTATACCAATGATCTGTCCTCCACGATATCTTTCTTTGCAGTTGCCGCCTTCTTTTGTATTATATGTATCATATTTGCACACATATGTAATATTTTTTTATTACATATGTTTCGTAAGACTAATTTCCATAGCTTTTAGTGACAACGTATTCTCCAAAATCCATTAATTTGAAGACTTGTTATATGCATGCTAACTAGATGATTGTAGATTCCTAGAGACAAGTCGACAGTCATTTATGTACACATTTCCAGTTCAGTCAGCAAAGATAATATAGCTACATTTCTTGCGCAATGTCTTAAATCTAATACGGTTACTATGTAGGTTACCATCTATCGGTATGGCCACTGGCAGAAGCTACTGGCATCTGTGACAATGCCAATTTCCTTAGACTGTATTGTAGGCTCTTGTGCAGTCCCCCCACCTACATTTTTCAAAACAATCGATTATTCTATTTGATCAATTTTGATTGGAGGGATAACTCTTCACACTCTCACGAATGACGTGACTACAAGTCCTCGCATGGCTATAGCAATAAGCGACCAGCCACTTCTAGTAGCGCCTTATTATTCTAAAGGTATCTCATTCACAATGAATTTCCTTTGACTTCAAAATTCAAAGGGTATATTTCAATGCAAAAAAACCCGAAGGCAAATTACAATGTTGACTTGCTGACGAAGTTTGCGACCATGACATCGCAATTCCCACGTAGATTTTTACAACAGCACGGAATGCTTCACTCAAACCGGTGATGCTGAAACGGACATCCAATGGTGCTGCATCTTTTGACCAGAGAAAAAATTGGGGGGGAGGACTGCACAAGAGCCGTATTGTGTAATAATATTTCCCCAAATGTCATGGACCTGTGGATTTCAAGAATTTTCATTATTATTTTTTCCGTCTGTCAACACTTTATATTGATATCATGCTGACTTATATGTAAACAATAAAAAAGACTGAGACGCTCTCAATAAAGGCGCCTTTTGACCTCCCTTTTCTATTGTCTGTGACATTAAACCGCACGCGCATTCGAAAGCTAGCAAAGTAGGTGGGATTTCCGCTCGGTGCTCGCAGTCAAATTTTTATTATGCATAGCACCCTGCAACATACTGTGTGATACTCCGAGTTCAGTTTCATCAGCCTAACCATCATCAGAGGAATAGTGGTAATGTGTTATACATAAATTGAATATAATAATATTCATGAATCATTGATGAATTATTTAGTGCAACTTTACGCCATAATGAAAAATACGAAATTAATATAATGTAAGTTAGGCCTTAACTTATTAAGTATGCTGCATAGAATTACAAAATTTGTCCTAAATTAGATATTTTTAATTTTTTTAAGTATAATTTTCAATTGTACATTTCTAGCCTACACTGCAATGAGGCTATCTAAATTACAATTTCTACAGATGATGAGTCGTGGGCTACCCACCGATCATATTATTCATGGACCAACAGACTATTGAATAAAGGCAATAACAAATAGCAATAACAACCTAAGCTAGCCTATATGCACTTTAATATTCAATAAAGCAATTGATATCTTTATTGATACGGTATATTTGGCTATATTATATAGCCGATACCCTTTCCATGTTCGAGTAGATACAGCCCCTATAAGCTATTCAGGGGCATACGCTATCCAGTTTCATGTTCAAGCTTTGTTAAAAAGCTTATACTACTATTCGGCCCTGTGACGGCTAATTAGGTATATCATCATCACTCATGTGGTCTTCGTAGTAGACAGGTTGCAGGCTAGGCAAATTTTTTAGCGAGTGCGGGAGATCTTTATCTAATTTAACCAATCCAGGCTACAACTTTACTTTATCTTTCAGAGATAGTCAATTCATGCAAAAATATATGACAAGTATGTTATTTGTCATTATACTAGGCTATTATCATTTTTATTATTAACTTAAGTCGTTGCTTGTTAATGAAAACTAATTTGATGATTGTAGCAAGCCTCTCTAAAGCACGTCCGTTAAAATCCGGACCCGTTCAACGGGATCACCAGGAACCAGCTTTATATAGACACCTGATTGAATTTGTCGGCCGGAGCCGAGCCGGAGCCTTTCACATCAGTGTCGTGGAGCCGGAGCCGATGAGATAACGCATCGGCTCCACAGCCCTGTTTATAAGACTGTCTGACTTTGATGTTATGATGTAGAATTTTTCTGTTAAGCACAGATTGCAGAAATGACCGCCACAAAAATACGGTTTGGTCTGTTGCACGATACTCCATTTAATACTGTATGGTGATCTTTGATTTTTGAGGGACCAGATGTACGTTGACAATGAGGTTTCGTTCTTATACCGGACGTTGTTGAATGACTTTTTGTGGTTGTTATACCTTGCTTTGAATTCACCTTCACACATACCATAATATACCTTTGAGTCACGAACCAGATGAAACTGTCGCTTTATAAATCAAACATTTTGACAAGCAACCACCTGAAAGTGGACATTCGTTTTTATTTCTGCAGTTGCATGTTGATTTTCAGTATCTTGATTTTCGCTTGTTTTTGTTGTTTTGTTAAGAATTTTCGTGTTATGACATTTGATGATATTTTCCATGTTGGTTACACAACTGTAGCCTAGCTTCATGTTATTTCTATTGAATAGGCTGCGATATTTGTGGTGAGGAGGGAAATGCTTTTTCGTAAGTAATAGAAACTGTTTACCAACATTGGTTTTCACATTAGCACTGAAAGGGGGGTTGAACCATATTATATTTCTTTGACGTTTTGGTTTTTGTGCATTTGTTGGCTTGTAAGATAAATCATGTCGATGTTTACTTTCTTCAATGCTGTTTTGTATATTGGTTTTGCTCTATTGAATACATCTTCGTTGCAAGATAATCTTGACACTCGATCTTCTATCATTCTTGGGATTTGTTTAAGTATCATAGGAGGATGGTTTGATTGATTGTGAACATACAGAGGAGTGCTGTTTGGCTTGATATATGGTCGGTAGGTATTATTTTCCAAATTGAAGTATACATCTAGGAAATCAGTTGCTTTTATGTTGCATTCAACTGTGACTTTCAATTTAAAGCTTTGAAAAATTCTGATTAAATCTGTTCTGCAACGATCACTTTGAGGGCCAGTGCTGTTTGGGATAATACACAATCCATCGTCTCTGTACAATCCAATGTTTTCTCGTCCAAATCGGTTTGTGAGTTCATGCAGAATAAAGAGGCCGACCAGTTCACATACCTCAGCGCCATCGTAACTTCCCATGGTAACGTCAAAAAGATTATCATTGGCTTTTTTACCCATGTAGTGTTTTGGTCAAACAACAAGGACTTTCTTGCATGCATTATTACATTCACATCTTTTTCAGGGATGTTCGTCAATGTTGTTGCAAAATTTATGCTTTTTGTCAAGAGTTCTTGTGTAATTGATGGATACAAGTCCACTATATCGAATTTCAGAAATGTTGAAGAAGTCTTATCTGGAATATTTTTGAACCAATGTATCATATCCAATGTATATATACATTGTTACGACCTCCCCAAGGTACGAACAGAAAAAGGCCAAATCCCTGTGAGTGAATGTATTTATTTGGTGCAAGGCAGGTGGTGGCCCTTAAGAGAGCCGATTTGGCGTTCGCAGAGAATGTGAGTGTACGTACAGTCGTCAACTTGGCAATGACTGCGGTCGTGAGCCGAATGGTCGCAGCAGCGTCGTTGATTCCCAACAAGAGAACGTGCGTACTGTAGGCGGGAGAGAGTGAGAGAGAGAGTTTGGTCAGTCAGCAGGGAGTTTTGATGTCTCTCCAAATGTGTGGAATCGATCATCCACCTGGAGCGTATGATTGGCGCCCAGCCACTCGCCGACTCCCTGTCACCGGGCATCGCTTCGCCCTCCCGTCAGCGAAGGGAAGGAGAGTCTGCGCCGATCAATGGCTCATGCAAGCGACGTCATCAGCATTTTCTGCATTTTCGTCACTCTATATATATATATATATATATATATATATATATATATATATATATATATATATATATATCACAAAATGATACTATATCTTGTGCCGATCGATTTCACAACCTATCAGTTGATTAACCATATAAGTCCGTTTCATAAAAAGTGGATCATCCTAAAATTTGACTAAATAAAACATAAGTATGATACAGAAAGCATTTTTCATGTTATTTCATGTTCCTTATATATTTAAATGTCCTTATATAATCTGATAAGCTATGATACAGTTACGGTTCTTAAGAAGCTAATATTTTGTGGCCCTACCCTTATTGTCAATGACATTACCAATTCGTCTAGGCATTGATTCGATGATAGCGTTGATTTTTGACTGATCTAACTTTCTCCACTCTCTTTTTAACAGTGACGTAAGTTGTGATACGCCAACTGTAGGTAGCAGTGAACGACGAACGTTACGTTTTAGAATACTCCATACATTTTCTATGGGATTCAGATCAGGAGAACGAGCTGGCCAAGATAATGTCCTAAGCCCTAATTGAGACTTACATAAGTTGACTCTACTACTCCTGTGACACGTAGCATTATCATCCATAAATAACTTCTTTTTGTATGCTGATCTGATAATTCGATTTGAGAGGGCCTCTTACAGCTCTTGAAATTCGACTCAATAAGTCTTCTACGAATAGTGGACTTAGAAATAGACGAGACTAGTGCAGCCATCTCAGTTAACGAGAGACTTGGATCAACTTTAACAAATCTCAAAATTAGGCGGTCTCTACGTTTGGATGTTTTGCGTGGACGGCCAGAGCCCTCTTTACGACAGAGTCGAAAATCATCATTATGCCATCGATGCACATTTGTGTAAGGGACATTTAGTCGCTTGCTTGTAGCTCGCAAAGAAAACACTAGTTCTAGCAAGGCTGACACTTTGCCTTTTGTGAATGCGATCTCGTTATTGTTCATTTGTGCTTTGTATTGTTTCAACCGGTAAGAGATAGATTTCTAGCTGAAAGCAATCAGGAGTGCTGCCAACACCACCGCAACGAAGTCAGGAAGCTATGGAACATGAAGTCCAGTTAATCACATGTAGCAGTTACATTATCGTTGATGAATAATGGTGCTATACTGGCTCTGATTGACCGATTTTCTTTATTTTTGTTTTGCCTGATAGCTTTTGGCTTGTAGAACAACATATTACATAACAAAGGAAACAAATGTAATTTTATAAGAGATGAGGTATGATTTTGTGCAACATTGCTAAATGAAGATCAAATTATCTACTACTTTTTTATCTATAACAGGAAAACAACTCAATATTCATGCTTGAAATTTCCAACAATGATATTAGTAAGCACAACTGACATATCTTCCAAATTTCAGAGAAATTCGTTCAAGTTTGGCGGAGTTAGACAAAGTTGAAGTTAAGGTGATGTTTAAGGGTGATCCATTTTTTATGAAACAATCTGTATATGCATATTTGATAAATTTATTGGCAATTGATAAATTTATCAAATCTCAACAGATGTAACCACCACGAGACATGTTTCGGTCTGTTGGATCTTATCAGTCGTGGGTAGGTTTGAACCAGCGACGTTGGAGCTAGAGGACGTGCAAGCATACCCTCTAACCACAAGGCCATCGGACCATCTGTTGAGAGCGTGAATTAGCCAGGAAGGCACTGCTTTAACGCAGGCACGTGGAGGGCGGACTGCTTTCTGCAATTACTTAATACCGCATCCGAGATTGAGGCGCTTCACGCAGGCGCTACTCATTACATGGCACGTGGAGGGCGATATGCTTGCACGTCCTCTACCTCCAACGCCGCTGGTTCAAACCTACCCACGACTGATGAGGCCCAACATGCCGAAACATGTCTCGTGGTGGCTACATCTGTTGAGATTTGATAAATTTATCAATTGCCAGGTTACTTGTCTAAATATATATATATATATTAATAATAATTTTCGCCATTGACCAAATGAATAGGTTTCAAAAAAGAATGACATGGTCAATAAAGAAGGTCTTATTTCTGGACTATATATTCGATTGTCTCTTTTAAGAGTCCGATGTTAAAATGCAGATGTACAATTTCTGTCAAACAGTTCAAAAATTATCGATATCAAATAACACACATGAGTCATAGATAGAAGCATGCACAAATGAGAAGATGCCGACAACATGATATTAATCTTAGGCTTATATTTTGTGATGAATTTCTTCTCGGCAGCTTTTCTTTCATAAACGTCTCTGAAATTACGTTGGAGGATTTCAGTTGTAATAAAATTGATTGATGGACTGGTTTTGTGCTTTAAGAAATAATGTTGGTATACATTACTGTCTATTTCACTGAGATGTTGATGAATTCTTCTTCTAAATGCGCATTGAGACTCGCCGATGTATGCATCTCCCCATTTATTGCATGTTATCAAATGTACCATTTTCTTTATAAAACAGAGAGAGGCTTTTGTTGTTACATAAACAACTTTTCATGCATGGCAATTTAGGTTTTACTTTTAATTGTGTTGCAAGAGGAGGTGGAGATATAAAAATCGGTATGACTTTTGCAACAGATATCCTTCTCAATTCTGTTCGAACTTTTCTCGATTGAACATCATTTATATACGGTATACGAACGTAAATTGTATTCTCATTTGATCTGTGCCTAGGTTTTGTCAAGTTGTTCTTATGTACACCAACATATTTATCAATTATGTGAACAGGATAATCATTAGCAATAAATCTGTTGCGTATTATCTTAATGCCTTCTTCAACGTCGGAATTATTGGAGCACTTCCTATGTACTCTGAGATTTTAATTATTATTAAGATTTAAGATTTAAGAGGGCATGCTTGCACGTCCTCTAGCTCCAACGTCGCTGGTTCAAACCTACCCACGACTGATGAGGCCCAGATGGACGAAAAATGTCTCGTGAGGGTTACATCTGTTGAGATTTGATAAAACATCTTGAGAAATGTGGCAAGGAACATTTTAAGATTCAAATTTATAGTGACATAGAACGCAAATGTAAAGAAATATATTTCTTAGATCTATTCAAGTCTAAGCTCAATGCTTCATCTACAAGTAATCTATGAAACGTTTTATATCTATAGTCTATTTTTTGTATTGTGCATGTTATCATCTATAACTTTCACTTTAAATGCATTTTTTTGCACCTGAAGATTGATTGAAATGAAAGCGCTCGAGCATCAATTGTTTTTGATTTGAATATTTGGGTTCTAGTTTTTGATGTTTTACCTATTACATTTTCTATATAAATAACAGTATAGAGTATAGATATTTGACTGTCTAAGTCCAGGGAACCATAGTTATCTGCGCTGCGAAGCGCCGATAACAAGGGTTCCCTGCCAAGTCACTTGCGTCAGTTTTTCTATTTACTTTCAATAAACACATTTTTTACTTGCTAACTTACTTTACTTGAAAGTTAATGCTATGTTGTCTTAGGGGATGAAGACATCTGATTTGATTCCGCAGATTCTTCAATTGAGGGCTTATGTCATGCTGACAATCGTCGATAGCTCAGTTGGTGGAATGTTGGCCTAGAATGCCAGAGGTTGGTGGTTCAAATCCATCCAGACGCGCAGTTATTTTTCGTCTGTGTAATAATAGCTATCAGAAGCTTCTCGGCTATGTCACCAAATTATGAGAAATCATAAAATCACTGCAAACTACAATGAATACTAACTGACCAGAATTGTATTCTTCATTATCTATTTTCAGGCTGATCCTCGGCTGCTGTCTCATCCCCTGTTTTATCAAAGGTTGCAAAGACGTCATTCACAAGTGTCCAAACTGTCATCACACTGTTGGACGGTACAAGCGCATCCGATGACTTTCAATGAAACACAACTTCCACATATATATATACAAACTTCCATCGTCTCTTATACAAAATATCCTTTTCAACTTTGACTTTTTTATCAAAAGTAGCTGACATGCAGTTACGGTGCAGTTCCTGTAGCAATTTTCACATTCAGGTGTTATTTTGACTTTCTGCTTCATTGAAAGTTGTGATAAGAAAAATGCCTTGTCATCGCCAAAGCGTGAATAGCGTGACCACCGAATCCGCAGCTTACAATAATGCTGTGAGTCGTTTTGCATGAACGAATCTCGTGACCATGTAGGAGGGCATTTGTCAGCAGTCTGTAATTAGCAAGCAATCCATGATCTAATAAGGATTTATGAAATGCGATAGCTGTAAATTACATTGCATATGTGTAGCAGCCCGGCCTGAGTCAAGTTTTCACAATAAGCTTTAAAGAGAGAACTATAGGATCAGATCTCAAGCCAAACGAACCAAAAATAAACCTTTTGAGAAGTGCTGATTGAAAGGATATCTTTCTGTATTTTGTACTTTGAGTATCTTTTACCTTTTGCATAGCATGCAATCATCTCAAGATAAAGAGTCTGATATTCAGAGTTTTCTGCCACAGAGTAACCATCGTGCATGTTCTTAAGGCTACTCACAAATTGCTTATTTCGCTATCCTTCGCAAATTGCACGCACTGATTTCAGCTGCAGAGTGAGTTTTCCTATGAAAATGCTATTGGGACAGGTTGTTGCATAAGTGACGGGTTAAGTGAATTAACAAAATTAGGTCCCTGGGGATGCGTTGCTTCAATGCAATGGATGTAGCTATTGGACTCAGTCAAAGTTCACGCGGAAGGATGGGCCAGTTTTGCCATTGAATGATTGTGAGTTTTGCTGAGCATTTTGGACATCTTTTAAGACCTCGCTGTTTTGGAGACCTTTTGTTTTCTCTACCCAAGTTTCCATCCTTTTGTACGTCAATGAATGTTAATAGGCCTATTCTACTCACATTTGCAATGTTGTGACACACGAAGATAATTATTGCATAAATGATTATCATTTGGTGATGACCTCATAATTCTTGCGTCTGTAGCAACTTCCGGCAATTGCTGCAACAAACTTGCCATACATACGGAGCTACATATGTTGCTACAAAATTCATCCCCATTTAAAAAGTACTATAGAAAAAGCATGTTCCTGAAATATACTTTCTTCATGATCTAGATAAATTTGACAAAAATCAGACAGATTGCATCAATTACGATCGTCACAAAATAAAATATTCCAACTCTGTCAGGGAATGATCGATTACGAAGTCATTAACACACGCAGTTACACAAAGTGCCACGGTTGGAACCGACTTGTTGGCCGGCCCGTAGTCCGGCCCTCGGCCATCAATTTTCAAGACCGGTTGGCTGGTCGACTTCTCATTACGCCGGCCAGTCATTTTAATAAGGCCCATGTCGACCATTGACGACGTTCATATCAGAAGGAATTGAAACATTGTGAGAGCATCTAAATGTGACATAATTTAAAAGCTGCATGTTATGCGAGTAAATGATTACGAACTATCTCCTAAACGCTGAAAATTCTTCATTAAATCTTTATTTAAAACCTCAGACAGAAGGATGCCAATAGTTGGTGTTGGCAAAACAGTTAAGTTACACAGAATTACCGTTTCAAATCATGAAGAGAATTAACAATTTCTATTGTTTTTATAGCTTTTCAAAAAGATTATAAAAGAGAGCAGGGAATGTCAGAATACACAATTGTTTAGGAATACACAATAACAAATTTCGGGTAATAAGACTATTTTCTTTTAAGTTTTTTTTATTTTATTTTTAAGTTTCTTCTTCGTAATGCGTTGGTCGAACTTTTCTTTGTTGGGTTGAAAGCAATGATGGCACGTGGACATTGATCATAGTGGCAATCTATAGGCAATTATTAACTTGTACACGTAGCCCAAATATGTCTCCAATAAAGTCCATCCGAGCTGTTATGTACTCCCTAGCTATCGTAAAACTATTCCATATCTTGAATTAATGTGTGTATTACTGCTCAATCTCCCTGCACGCACAGAATATAGTATTGCAAAAGAACGAATAATTCTCTAATTATCTGATTGAAGGTCAATTTGGATAGCAACTGATGCAAAACAGTGCCGGTACGCTTTATCGGAAAGCTTGTTCATCAGAGGCAGCGGCAGGTCTGCCGTTCATGCATTTCGTGCATGATATGCAGATATTGAATAATAATAATTGAAGTCATTGTCCTTGATCCTGTTATTTTGCTCTACCAGTGGCAGGTGCTTATGACATGATCTCGCTTAAGAAGATTCTCTCAAGGTTCAGCATGAAAGCAATAGCAGGTCGTCGAGTTGCCAATTTAACAAACATTACCTCACCAAGGCTGTCATGACACGGACGATCTGTAAAATAATATCATTTCCTTCTGCTTTATGCTATCATGATCAGTCAAATCCGTTGTAATTTATTCAAAAACTGCACAAATGTGCATATCTCACATTTGGAAACATTTCCGACTGTATCTCCTTTGAGTTCATTTAATAAAATCGAAAGTGTATACACATTGGGGATTTAATAAATGCGAAGTTGCCACTGTACCTAATATACTTACTCTATGCGCCGGCCCATATCTCCACTCGCCGGCCTTGACTACGCCGACCTGACAAAAACCCGACTGCCTCCAACTTGAATGAGATGTCCTCAGACTTGAACAATTTAAGCGCAAAATTCCTTGACAACCGCTGTACAAGGAATCATCTGCAACGTTCGGAATGGCCCGGGTTAACTCTCAGAGACATGTAGAAGGCTCCACAGTGGAACCCAGTTATAAACTCTTGGTTTTCTTGTTGAAATCGTTTCCAGAACATCAGAACACTTTATCTTAAGTAAAGCAAAGATGTCTAATTATATCAGACCGATACTCATACGACATAAGTAGCTTTCAAAAGTAGTGAGTAGCCTTAATGAGCAATAACATGAGATTTGAAGACAATGAGCACGATTTTCACGATCTTATCTGCTTCATGCTTCGGATAGTTTATTTTGTTGAAATTGATTAATTTTTTTCAAATCTAAAAAATTTTTTTTGAAAATTGAAATTTTTTTTTTGATTGTTGCAAAATCAGTTGTCAGGCAGTCAGAACAAGTTTATGCAGGGAGCAAGGTCGAAAATGAAACTTTCTCAGAATGATGTACATTCTATGCCTACTGCGAACCTGTGGGTCTGCCGAGTTCTAGTTAACTCCTCCTCTTGTCAGACAGGATCAAAGAAAAACACAATTGGACGCAGATTGCTGTTTTTGGCAAAAATATAATATTCTTTTTTTTCTATGATTAAGCGAAAAGTACTATCCTCAGGCATAATTTTTGATATACAAGAATATATGCTGGTGAATACTAGTACATTTATCGTCAGCTGTTGTCCTTATGTCCCAACAAGCAATTCAATGCATGGCATTCATTTTCAAATGTTAAGTGTATGTATAACAAAAAGCTAGTCTCGAACAGTCGAGATCTCAGCACTACATTCTCGAGATCTCGAACTAAAAAATGGTCGAGATCTCGAGATTCGAGATGCATTTGAACAGCAGTCCAAAAGTAACGACACAAGTTCTTAAAACTGGAAGTAATCCTTCTGAAAAGCTTGTCCCACAGCCCTGATTTCGTAAAACATCCCGTCATTTGAAGATCGAAGATTTTTGTAAAATACTTTACAAGCCCGATGTCTGCAAGAATATGTTGCCGCAACTAATAAAGATAAGTTGCGTTTTACAGCTATAATTAGTTTTTGCAATGAATAAGAAATAATGAATAATTTTCACTTCCTGACCTTGCACAAGCTGCATCCATCATGAACGACGTGAATTCAGAAGGCACTGATAACCACATGCGGCGTGTCATACTTGCCCAAGTGGCTGCAGCTGTGTCTATCTTTTTTTATAAATATTTGGGAAACTGAAAGACAATCCCATTTTCACTTCACACTTGATTCCCTCGACTAATAGCTTTGTCCAGTTGACTAGTGTCCCTTTCTTTGACGGAGGCACAAATTGACATCAAGACAGTGACAGATCGCAGACTGCCAGTTCGCTTAGGCATGGAACATACAGATGCAACGTCTGCGATTGCCAAGAATTTTGTGTATAAAATTTCCTAGTCGGGGGATGTCTTTGTAACTGATTGGCGGCATTATTACATTTTTGCAAAAATATGTAAAAACAAAGACTAAAACTTGCAAAGCTTGTTGTTAGCTTTGTGAAGTTCCAAAACAACCCTCCTACAGTCGACCACTATTATTCAATTTATTATGAATATTCCTCAAATGTTGGCGTCTTTCTCTGTCCTAATTTAATGTCGCAATCATTGCATCTTGGAATGTGATCTCTTGAAATCGAAGAAATTCGGATGTTCGTCGACACCCACATTCCATGATGTCAAGTCTTGCGTGATGGCTTATTTTCAGTCATTGTCCATTTCTAATAATAGTCACAAAATGGCGCTTTGAAGCTCATGAATTAACACTCCCACGTCATTATCGTCATGCATCAAACTTAGGCTTTTCAATTACTTCGCCCCCTCAAACCGGTTAAGTCTTTTGAAGAACAAGAGATACTTGAGCCCAGCAATAGAAGATCATTCATGTGTATCAAACCACAAAACGAAGCAGAAAAAATGATCACCTAGTGCACACAACGTTTCTAATAAACAAAGCAAAATTAGAAACAAATTGCTATAAATAATCACTGCTCTTTTAAAATTGTCTGCTGCTTGAACGTCATTTAATTCAGGGTTATTAACAAAAGTAAAAGAACTATTGTAAAACTGTTTTCAGCGCAAGTAATACCGCAATAGAAGTTTTAAGGATGTGATTCTTAAAATAATAGCATTGTTAACCTGATTGTTGATTATAATGAAAATAAGAAAAGTACATGGCATTTGCAGCGACAGAGACATGACATATGTTCATGCGGATGCAAAGATGTGCTACATTTCTGTACCACAATTTCGAGAGCATAAATTTGCATGTTATGATAATAATAATTTTCTTTGTTTGGAAAAAGGTTAGCAGTCTTTAGAGTTCTGTAAAAAGCAATAATTTTATGATTCGCTGGAGGGATTTTGTTCAAACTATCAACAGTTTTTAGTTTGACTTTCAAGACTGTTGACATAAGGGTATATGTTTTTGATATCACGATTGCTAAGTTGGAAATTGTCAACATTAATTTTAATTCTGTCGATATGTTCATTATAGTAGCCATTGGCAGTGAAAATACTTTTGATGATAGAGAAACTACTTTCGTGTTTGACTACTACTTAACCGCGCAGCCCGAATAATCAAGGCGCGAATGGCCGACGTTTTATATCTAACAGGAGCATGAGCACTGTTAGGAATGTATAAATCAGTGTTGGCATCTTTCAGATGCCAATGATAATTCAAGGAATTAGCATTTTTAGTGACCACAACATCAAGGAATTTTAATTGATTATTCACCTGTTTCTCACAAGTAAAACGAATATTACGGTGAATACTGTTAGGAGAATGCAAAAACTTTTCAGCATCCTCTTCGTCTCTAACGATAATCATCGACATACCGCCGATAGCACATGGGGAATTCAATAATTTTGGACTCAATCAGATTCATCGCAAAAAAGGCCAAAGTTGGGGTGAGGATCGATCCCATGGCAATACCTTCGATTTGATGGTTGAGATTATCAATAAATTGGAACGGCATATTTTTACACGAATTCGCTGATTCGATCAAAGATATCTCACATGACAATTTCTTTATGGTCTCGTATGACGTTGTGAGCTTATTTCCGAGTATTCCTCTCGACGATACTTTCGATCATATTTGTAATTTAATTGATTTCACTAGCTTTCCGGTCGATAAAGGAACCCCGATTTCTCTCCTAAATTTATCGTGCAAAAATATGCTGTTCCAGTTTAATGATAATCTCAACCATCAAATCGAAGGCGTTGCCATGGGATCGATCCTCACCCCAGTTATTGCAAGAGAATGATACAGTGAAAATGTCAGCAAATGAAAGTCCCTTGTTGGCTAACGAGATACACAGAAAAATAAGTTTTAAACTGAAATGTGCAAGTGATGGAAGAGT
The DNA here is from genome assembly GCA_907163375.1 of Prostheceraeus crozeri. Classification (NCBI taxonomy): domain Eukaryota; kingdom Metazoa; phylum Platyhelminthes; order Polycladida; family Euryleptidae; genus Prostheceraeus; species Prostheceraeus crozeri. Next base: position 62,296 of record CAJQUW010008471.1, on the reverse strand, counting down.
TACCAAATGTCTTTACGTTGAAAATAAGAAGTAATCGAAGATTTAAGATCATGCACAGTTTTGACATTGACCTCTGCTGCTGAAAAGTCACTCCCAGTGATTGATTACATCTATAGCCGGAGGTTGGGATGAGGATTCGAATTGGGTTCCCACGACCAGTACTTTGGGAAAGTTCAAAAAAGTCAGATAGGTTGAGATTGTTGTTCAATATTTAAAATAAGAATATTAACTTGTACCAAATTCTCCGAGCCGACAATGAGAGGAGACCAAGGTTCAACAGTCGACTACTATAGCTCAGGCTATGTAGATTTAAGAGGAAACCAATAAAACGCTTTTGTGCATGTAATTGCAACAGGAAGTTAAAGAAGTATTAAAGTTCACTGAAGTATGATCAGTAATACAAATTTGCACAAAACAAAATTTTTGTCATTGCGATGAAATCAATGTTTCCAAATATAACTTTTTTGGATACCACTATCTCTGTTGTATGCGCTACTGTGGGTCGAGAAAGGGTGTCCTTGAATCAAGCACCACCTACGCAACAAGAGGAGGCGAGAATAGCAATGGCTACATCTCCACTTCGTGATAGTAGTGTCTCATTATATGCATAGAGCAATTACATAGAAATTACGACTGCGCGAGCATGTATCATGCAATTATAACATCTCGGTTCTTGAAATAAATTCTTTTTTTAGTTCAATACTTTTAAAATTGTTTTTAAAGAAAAGAAAGTAAAGTGCTTGTGGACTGCAAATTACTTAAATGAATCTCACAAAGAAATTTCTGAAAAAGATTCAATTTTTATTCGTTCAATCTTGAAAAGTCTAATACACCTTTTCCAATTCATGTATAAGAATACGACATTCAATCATTAATTATCTCAAATCAAAGATAGAAAGGTGGTTTGTTTTGAGATTATTAATTGATGAACTGAGATGTAAGATTACTTTGAATATCTACCTCAATTCAATCGTAAAATTATCAAAACGATAATGAATAGACTAAAATCAAATGCGAATGCTTGATGTTCTTGAAAGAAAGCTTACTGTATCCCAGTTGCTTCACTGCCAAGTTGCTTCACTGTAGGCCCTGCTATATGTGAACATATATATGCTAATGACTTTTGAACCCTGTTTGCCTCAGGTATTTTCTTGTCGGTGAAGTATTAGGGGGCATAAGCTCTCCCCCTAAGAATTTCTAAACCATTGACTTAGGCTATATGACATAACATAATCAGGTATACCTATTTTGAGCATGCTCTATCCGATGGTGGTATCAGTTTTCATTCTAAGTTGATCTTGTTACTATAGATAGCTGTCCATGCTATAGATTGGCATTTTAAAATTCAAACAATCATTAAAATATCGTGATTGCATCTAACTTAGTCCGCAGAATTTCATCAAATCATATAAGCAAGATTTATATCATAACTATATGCATCAGTAATCATATCACTAAATCTTTCAGAATAACATCGGTGAAAATAGAACAATTAAATGTTTAGTGAGTTGAGAAGTCTCGAGAAGTGTGTGTGTAATTAACTCAGTTTCAATGGATACATAGTAATTCCAGTTGGGGTAACAGTATAATATTGTCAATTGCTTCCGGAAAACTCTCCAACTGTTTCAGACGATGTTATTAATTGGCAAACGTTTCAGTGGCCCACAGCTCACCTTGGTCACTGCCACACCAGACAATACACTCTCAGTTATTGAATAATGAACGTGTAATAAGTAATATGTACAAAACATGCGCAATGTTAGTCATCATATTAAAAAAAGTGAAAAAGTATCTGAGTATTAATTGCATAATTACTCGACCAAGGTTATAGAGGTGAAAATCCAAAATGCCGAAAAATGTGGTCGTAAATTACTTTTCATCTGGCTCCTGTGGCTAAAATATTGGTCCTACCAAATAGGAGCTACTACCCAGAGAAAGCCAACACAAAGTTAAGTAAAGTCACATAAGCAGACCTTTAAACGATTATTCGTTCCGGCGTGAGATAATAAAACTGAGTTAGCCATAATCTTTCTTGAGGCAAATAGTGTTAAGCAAGCCTTTCAGCTGTCATAATCGTCTTTTTAGCAAAAGTGAAATTGATAAGATTAAATAAAAACAGCAAGGCTTGTTTCTAAAAAAATTGACTTATTTCAATATTCAAATATGCTGCTTAGATTCAACGAACATCCTTTAAATTTATTTATGTATATGTGCATGTATCTCATGCATCAACATATAAATTTATGCACCTATATTTTATCTTTTATTCTATATCAAACAAAACAGCGAAAAATTATCCAAATATTCATGTATTTATGAAAACGGAATGCTTCATCAATCTTTTCATAGCTGATGTCATCACTTGATACACAAGTCTAGAGGTCTCTACATAATCTTCATCATGCTCAAATGCTGCAACAATTCTTTGTTTGTCAGCCAAGGAAATGCTATTTCTTGGCATACGTGAATTTACACAATTATCAGTCGACAAACGGAACTAAACCTTTTTGCATAAATTATTTTCAAAGCTAAGTTTATTGAAAACAATTGTTCAAATGCAATTTTCAGGAGATCTAGGCAACGTTCGAAGTTGGGAGAGGTGCCATTAGAAGCGCATTGATCTCTTCTTTCTTTTGGTTACAAATGATTACCGCTTGGGATCAAGATGTTGTTCAGGGACAACATGCAGAAAACAAGACAACATTCAGAGACAAGTATGCAGGAAATGGTTTGGTTTCTATAGAACTATTTATCAATGAATTGCGAATATTATTCATGAATTGAGATATGCGACTTCACTTGTCTCTGTCGTCAACAATTAAGTATTAGAAATGACCAACTGCATACTTGAAGTGAGATTCATGACATCAGAAGTTAGCAATTGAATGCTTGAATTAAAGAGCTATTCTTGATCTGAATGATCTTAACATTGAATTGAGCGATTCGATACATGAACTGGAAAAGGTGTATATGGGTTGCGTATAATACCTTTACAACCCAACTGCTAATAGACTCAACCATGTTGGATTCCCCGAATACTTACTGCACGCTGATCAGAAATCTTAATTGTACCGTTGAAATGGGTAGATGAAAGCAGCTACACGTATCTCAAAATTATTTCATACAGTTTATACATATCATCCCATTGCATCTTGTGGAAAAGATTTTTATAGGTGTCAGTTTCCCATAAATGCTCTACCGGAGTATTGAGTAGTAGCCAATCAATCTTTTAAGCTTGCTCATGAGGCTTGCGACATGGTGCTATAAATCTAGTTGGAAATTATCCGGTTACACAAAAGCTTTTAATTTGCGGTTGATTGCTCTTTAGGTTAAGCGGTACATTGATGACTATGACTGAAGTTCATTGCGTTCACTTTGCGCTTTGATCACAGAAGCTTATCTAATCCTATCATATGTGTCATGATAATTTTATGTCGTCCACGTATTAATGCATCAGTCGGGGTGTCAATTTCACTGAACAAATTGTTGTAATAAATCCATATGACAGAAGATTCGTACATTCAAGACATTGATAATACAGTATTGCACAGAATGGATGCATCACCCTAAGATTTTTCCATATCTGAACTGTTGCTCTATTATTGTTGAAGATAGTTGTTTTGAAGAACAAATTTGCGATTTCATATTAGAAGAATTACATAATGAAACCCAAAAGATGCACATTTGAATTCCTAAAAGCAGGAAACAAAAAGTAGCAGCTTGTTTTATGGACGGCACAAAATCTTCTGTGTTGACATCATGACTTGTTTTTGAGGTTGAATGGAACACTCTTAATCCATTATCATTCGCGCAAGATTATTGAGGGCTACTGCTTACGCCATAACCTCAAATATCCTGTGGTGTATTTGCGCACAGACATCAATATATGCATCAGTTATTGCTTGAGGAAGTAAGAGCCCTCACTCAAGACTTCTTATACTGTAGAATCTGCTGCTGATATCCGAACAGGTCTCCATTTGAATTGCGAATACCTAGTAGAGGAAGAGTTAGTCGAAGTCTCTCTGTGGTTAGTTTGAAATTCTACCGACAATGGAAACCATTTGATTCTTCCAATGTAAATAAAAGCATTGCTCCCTGCTGAAGGTGATGGGCATTAACTGATGAAGAATCGAATGACGTTTTCCGATGAATTATTTTTGCAACTCAATTCTCTGTCTTCACCCGACCCGTAAGAAAGCCAGCGAATACTCTGGACCAAGCCGAAATGCTGCATAAGATGAGCACAAAAGCTATGACATTGAACACATGCTTCACACCAAAGCGCTGTAGTCAGCTTATGATGAAAGAACAGTCTGATTCTGGGCCTACTTGGACATCAAGAACGTGAAGCTGATGAAGAAGATGAAGCTACACGTATTTCCAACATGACGGTGCATTATGTCTATTCACGAAAACATTGTTACCCTGGGTCTTCATAAAATCGCGCAATGGTTTGATTGCCTGAATTTAGTCAGACATCAACCCAATCGAGAATCATTCCAATAATTGTTGACTGATCCATTTGATCAAGGAGCCCGTTGAAAATGTGCGAACATAATCCATTGTCTTTTGTAGAATTGATTTTAGAATCCATTGTCTTTGCAAGTCAATACCGCGTTGTATCCACTCTATGCTGTAAAATATGGGCCATTCTTCAAATAATTAGCTAATTAATTTTACTATACATGCACAAGATACATGCACATTGGCAGCACTCACTGAGACAGCACTCAGACCGTTTCTTTTCATACTGGTGATGGATACCATCGGCAAGAAATTCAGAGGCGGGCTACCGTGGGAGCTGCTCTTTGCGGATGACCTGGTGGTGATAGCTGAAGGAAAAGAAGATCTGAAAGAAAAATGGCTGAATTGACAAAGTGGAATGGAAAAACATGGACTGAAAGTAAACACAGAAAGAACGGAATCTATGGTATGTAGCAGACACCAAAGGAAAGCCAGTACTGTCGACAGGGATGGAAGGAGCTAAAGCAACTCGAAGCTTTTAAATACTTGGGAGTGACCTTGGATGAAACAGGTGGATCAGAGTTGGTGGTGAGGGCAATAATTAAAGCTGAAATAAATGGAGAGAAGTCATAGCGGGCAAGATGATGCCAAGGAAGCTGAAAGTAAAGATCTACAAGACAGTCGTGAGACCAGTGCTAATGTATGGAGCGGAAGTGTGGGAAATGAGGAAGAAGGAGACGATGATGCTGGAGACGACAGAAATGAAAAAGCTGAGACGGATTACAGGTTTTACGTTAAAAAACAGACTGACGAGTGAACAGATCCGAAGGGAGCTTGAGAAAAGACAAGAGCAACATGTTTGAGATGGTATGGACACCTCATGCGGATGAAGATCGACAATCCTGTTAAAGTGGTGAATGAAATGGAGGTGAAAGGAACCCGAAGGAAGGAACACGCCTATGCAAGGGATGGCTTGGTCATATCCAGCAAGATATGACCAAAATTGGACTCGAGGAGAGAGATGTCTACGACAGAAAACGTTGGAGAAGCATGACACAGGCCCGCGACCCTTTGTTCAGTCCATGAGTAAAATCGCCAAAATTAGTCACAACATGAAATTTACTCATTTTGTAGGGGCTCTCAATCATCAAATACTGAATCATGTGACTCACTTCAACTTTTCTATATTTAAGTTGATGTTCCGGACTCAATCATGTTTCAATTAAATTTCATGGCATTCTGATAAATAGTTTCTTTTCTGCAAAAGAAAATGTGCGAAAATTGAAATGATCATGTTTGAGATGGGTATATGAGCACGGAGGGCATAAATGGTAAGTTGTAGCTCAATTGAAAATACATTGAAATTGGCGGGCATAAACTGCAAATTTCCAATGTATGTCCGGCAACCTTGATAGAATGCCATGAAGTGACGGCATGAATGGTGCATTATATACCCTCCAATACCGAGCAATAATGAAATTTTCAAAAATTTCAAACTCATTTCAATAATTTCTATGACCTCCAAAGCCATAAAAGACAACAGAGTGAAAATAATGGTCACTATATAATCGTGCAATAATCCAATAAGCCTATGTATATCGTTTCATAGCTATTTTTTGGCAGCATTCAACGAAATGTCATACCGGACTACATACATGGACTTCTTGAAATTTAGCATGTTATACATAGGAGTCCATGGGTGGAAACTATAGAGCTGAAAATCCCTCATTTTACAAATTGCAATTTTTCAATAAGAATGCATGTGATTTTGATAATGAATCTGGCCCTGGGAGAGCGAGAAATTTCTGAGCATTCTTATGATATACTGGTCATCAAATCGGTAAACTAGGAAAACATCAGTGATATCGTGACGTTATCACAAAATCATGACCTTTTTGGTTGAAAATGTTGTGTTCTCACTTTTTCATGTTTGGTATCCTCTGAATCCTTGCGATGTAGAGAGTACGAATATGTAAGTTATATTCATGTAAGTTCAATATTACTTTTTCAAACTTCTTCAATATTTTTTTTCATTTCCGCAAAAGTAAACAAACTGTGAAGGCAAACAATCGGAGCTGCTGTGAAAGAACAAAGACATGCCTTCACTAATTGTCTTGTTTTAAACATTCGCTCACCTTGCATGGTGTTTGTTTACTTTTACTTCATTTTAAAGCTGAGAATACAAGCTCTCGAATGATACATGGTACGTTATTGTACCACATATTATTTGTACGCTATTATGAGGATCGATTGAATTTCAACAAAATTCAGGTGGTCCGTTTTTCATGATCACCCTTAATAGTCGCCGACTAAGTCGGTAACTAACTTAAGATATAATGTATGTAATTCTTTGGCCATTCCTGGATATAATATAGTATGTCAAAAATGGCCTCTGTCTTTCTCAGGAAAAAAACAAATTTCTAGGATACCAAGCTTTTGCATTCCTTCAACAGGGTATTCAATAGAATGTTCTATTAAATACCCTGTTGAAGGAATACGAAAGCTTGGTATCTTAGAAATTTGTTGTTTTTTATATTCCTGAGAAAGCCAGAGGCTATTTTTGACATACTAACTTAAGATATCGGATGCATAAACGATCATGTAGTCGTTGACCATAATATGCATTGTATAAGTTATTCACTGTCAGCTATGTTCTACTCAATGACTAGAGCTGTAGGGATAACAATTTCAAATACTCCATTCGCTAAAATGAATGCGATAGATGCGGTCGAAGTCTGCAGCGATTCCGATGCAACACCAGGCAGTCTCCAAAGACGCGTTGATTTCTGCTCATTCGAGGATGAAGTTTTTCGAAACAGGTTTCGTGCGACGAAAGCAACTGTTCTCAAGCTTGCCGACGATATACACGATTATCTCTCCGACGCATCCAAGTCATGGGGTCTGCAAAGACTGGATAAAATTCTGATAGCATTACGTTTCTACGCGAATGGAAGCATTCAAAGCACACTCTCCGATTTTGTTGGAATCCATCAGAGTACCGCAGGTCGTGTTATCCATGAAGTGACCAGCGCTTTATGCAACATTCGATCAAGATCGATAAAATGGTTCGATGATATGAATGAAATATAGCAGAATTTCTTCAGCATCTGTAGTTTTCCTTGCATTGTCGGTTGCATTGACTGTACGCATGTGAAAATTCAAAGACCAACTGTTTCCAATACTGACGACTATATCAATCGTAAAGGTTTATTAGCAGCAAACATGTTTCAGTAGGCAAGCTACCATCATCAGTGACAACGGTCAATAAACAAGGATGCAATATATACAGTGCGAATGAGACAAGAAAAATCAATATAGGAAAAGCGGCTGTGATTGGCTGCGGTTATTCATTAGGTACTGTGAATGAAGGAATGACTTTATGTACAATGATTCAGCAATTTTCGTGTATGGAGTGCGAATGAGAATTTTAAAATTATCTTTATTTGGGATGTGAACATGAAGAGATATTTCGGATGCTGGCCGACCTTTCACGTGTTCGCTTATCCTAGTGAAAATATGGCGACGGGTTTCACCGACGTAGCATTGACTGCAATGCTCACAAGTATACTTATACACTACGGAAGATAACTCATTGAAAGGAATTTTATCTTTATTGCTTATCATGTTTTGTGTTTTGTATGTGTTCAAGGCAATTCTTAAAATACTATTTTCTAAAGCACTATTTATGTGGCGAATATTACGTTTTATTCGAGAAAGAAGAGTTGAAACATAGGGAAGCTTCCAAAATATTTCAGTTTTTTCGCTAGATTCTATTTTAGTCTTAGGATTATCACAACGCTCAAAGACTTTATTTATTCTATCCGGATGATATCCGTTTTGAATAAAAATATTCCTAACTTTGTTTTTGTTATAATCGCGGTCGGCAGGGAGACTACTTAGTTTTTGAGATCTATTGTACAAGGCTTTAATCGCGTTGTTCTTATAAGAGTCAGGACTGTAGGAGTTGCTATGAGTATACAATAAAGTATTGGTTTCTTTTGTTATCCAATTGGTTTCAAATTTGCCATTTTTTATGAAAATATTCATATCTAGAAAATTGATAGAGTCATTTATGGGTTCTTCTATCGTAAATTGAAGAGATGAATTAACAGCATTGAGCTGGTCTAAAAAAGTGAGGGCTTCGGTTCGAGACCGAAAGACTGCTAAAATATCGTCGACGTACCTAATGTAAAAGTCCGGCATTTGCATTTTACTTTCTATAATATTATAGAAATATTACTATAATATTATAGAAAGTAAAATGCAAATGCCGGACTTTTACATTAGGTACGTCGACGATATTTTAGCAGTCTTTCGGTCTCGAACCGAAGCCCTCACTTTTTTAGACCAGCTCAATGCTGTTAATTCATCTCTTCAATTTACGATAGAAGAACCCATAAATGACTCTATCAATTTTCTAGATATGAATATTTTCATAAAAAATGGCAAATTTGAAACCAATTGGATAACAAAAGAAACCAATACTTTATTGTATACTCATAGCAACTCCTACAGTCCTGACTCTTATAAGAACAACGCGATTAAAGCCTTGTACAATAGATCTCAAAAACTAAGCAGTCTCCCTGCCGACCGCGATTATAACAAAAACAAAGTTAGGAATATTTTTATTCAAAACGGATATCATCCGGATAGAATAAATAAAGTCTTTGAGCGTTGTGATAATCCTAAGACTAAAATAGAATCTAGCGAAAAAACTGAAATATTTTGGAAGCTTCCCTATGTTTCAACTCTTCTTTCTCGAATAAAACGTAATATTCGCCACATAAATAGTGCTTTAGAAAATAGTATTTTAAGAATTGCCTTGAACACATACAAAACACAAAACATGATAAACAATAAAGATAAAAATTCCTTTCAATGAGTTATCTTCCGTAGTGTATAAGTATACTTGTGAGCATTGCAGTCAATGCTACGTCGGTGAAACCCGTCGCCATATTTTCACTAGGATAAGCGAACACGTGAAAGGTCGGCCAGCATCCGAAATATCTCTTCATGTTCACATCCCAAATAAAGATAATTTTAAAATTCTCATTCGCACTCCATACACGAAAATTGCTGAATCATTGTACATAAAGTCATTCCTTCATTCACAGTACCTAATGAATAACCGCAGCCAATCACAGCCGCTTTTCCTATATTGATTTTTCTTGTCTCATTCGCACTGTATATATTGCATCCTTGTTTATTGACCGTTGTCACTGATGATGGTAGCTTGCCTACTGAAACATGTTTGCTGCTAATAAACCTATCAAAAGCTTACGGCTTCTCACTGTCAATACAATCGTAAAGGATTTCATTCAGTAAATGTTCAAGTAATTTGCGAAGTGCAACTTCGCATTACTGATGTTGTTACTCGCTGGCCCGGCTCAGTTTCAGTTCATAATGCGAGAATTCTAACTTATTCTGTTTATAACCCTCAGAGACCTGAGCTTTTTCACACCCTCCGAGACCTGAGGAGGGGTCCAGATGACCCCTTTCACATATTCTTAGTTTACCTTCTTAAATCGATATCAAAACATTAGGAAAGTTGATGCTTGAGTGTAGCAGGTCGATATAACCAATCCTCTGAGTGTCTTTCAGCCTTCTCAGTAAACACGTGCGAAAATATGGTGTTTTTATAAGTCAACCACATTTAGCACAGCATCAGTTGTACCAAGAGGCGCTTTACGATATTTTCTGTCACCATAGAACCTCAGATATTTGATGTAAATGAAATTGATTTAATTCATGCAGTAAAACCTTTCCATTTATCCATTCTTTCAAATTTGTGCAAAACTATCAGAAATAGGCCCAAAATGAGTCAAAATTGCTGTACTTTTAGAACCTAAAAACAGCTGTGGAGATCTCAAACTCATTACTACTGCTGTGAAAAGTTTGTCAGCATAGTCTGTTTTTGGTGCTCAACCATGAATATAATGATAGCCTTCATTTCGGACATTGATTTATGTCGAGTTGTTCATATAGGACAACCAGTCACGCGAGATCATGTGCGAAAATAGAACATTCACATTTTGCGGTCTTCTAACGTAACGCACTTGCTCGAGCATGATGCAAACATTGAATAAATGACTTTCACTCTTTATGCACCATCGTGGACATGCCCAAATTCGTTTTTCATCTAATTACAAAAGTTTTGTGATGGGAATTTCTACACCCTTTGAGACTTGAAGGGGGTCCAATGGACCCCCTTGGCCTATCTACCATGCTTCTACTGATCCAATTGAATTGAAATAACACATGCAGATTCAGTGTCAAAAATGATGAATTTATATGGGCATGAGCGGTTGATATCGTCAGCGCAAAAAATGAAACAGGTCCGGTGTCCACTGGACCTCCCCCTCAGGTCTCTGATGGTTAATCACGAATTTCAAACCGGACAAAAACAGGGAATTCTTCTCGGAGATTGTGGATATCCAAACAAGAATTATCTACTCACTCCAGCTCTAAGACCTATCACTGTCACACGAGAGATACAACCGAAAACAAATCAGAGCCCGGATAACAGTTGAAAGATGTTTTGGTGTTTTGAAAGGGAAATTTTCATGTTTGCAGTATGGCCTTTGTTTGTCGCCTGTGAAATCATGTCGAGTCATATTAGCGTGCTGCATTCTTCATAATTACTTTTCTCAAAATGATGGTATTCTTGAAGAAGATGGTGATCAAATTGTTATTGAACAAGTCAACGACTCGCTAGTGTCATCTGATGATCCTGCACCTGACGAACTAACAGGGAGAACTTTCAGAAGCATTTTCATTCAATGCCACTTCCTTGATGTCAAGTATCGAACTTTTTTTACTGGTTTGAGTACTTAGGCTTATTGGCTATGTTGGCTCGAATTGCGTTGTAGTTAGAAATTAGTGTGTTGACCAAAGTGAAAGGAAAGTGAAGTTCCATATATTCGTTATGATGAACGTTAAGACAGGTAACACAAAAAATGGTTCACAAGGTTTCTAAATGCGACAAAGTTTGGTAAACGGAAAAGCACGATCCGCTTCCGCCTTCATCTTGTTCATCACATTTGTTCAAATCCTTCTGTATCGTCGACAAAATTCACATTTCACTTAATGCTCCTTTTCATACCATGCGTGCATATCCGTCAATAATTTCATCTTCACTGTGTTCTTCCTTCTTACATCCTGTTCCCTCGCGACCTGAAAAGTTGGAAATGCATGTTAAAATGCTATTTACGGTACATCATTACTAGTGTAATTAATGTTATTACTCGAATCAGCATCATTATTTCCTATAATTGGCAAGTTGATATGTACAGATGTTGATAAATCATTGTACATTTTTGCAGATGAATAGTTTAAGATGCTTGATTGATATACTTCTTTAAAAGAGAGTTCAACTCAGCACTCACCAATGCGGCGTTTTGTCAGCTTTTTCAATGTACCACTATTAACGGAACCATTTCCGTTCTCCAAAGTGGAACTTTCATTTTCTAAAACAGAGACAGTCGGTATGCAGGCATAGATAGACAAAAGTATGTATTATTTATTGAATGTTATATGCCTATTTTTAGGTCAACAGTGACCGACGGTTTGAATATTGATGACCGGAGTCTTTAAATGAGAGGTCAGCAATGATGAAAAACGTGGTCATGAAGTGTAGGCCTACATGTAAAGTCAGTTGGAATAGAAATCTTCAGAACACGTATTCCATTTTACTGATAAATCTATAGTCTCACTGAACGTAGAAGTCGTAGTACAGCTTGTATCATAGATAAGCTGGACAATGTAAGCTTGCTCACCGTCCTCAGTGTCTTCTTTTTCCTCGTGCAAGAGAGCATCCGAATCATTAGCTCCCCTCAAAGGATCAAACAATGTACTCGGAAGTAAGCTCACGGACACAGGATCAACTTGTACAGAATTATTTCCTCTTTTGATCAGTTCTTACATCTTTTGCCTTTTTCTTCATGTCTCTCCACATCTTCGACAATTTCTTTGTATATCTTGTAACTGGACTGCGACTGTTATATACAATTTCTATCTTTCTCTATGTTTCATTTTTCTCTTCAACAGATTCTGCATCATAGGGCCTGCTTCTTACATTCTACTAATATCAGATAGAAAATGGTTTGATATGATTTATTATGCCATCATTTTCGTCATTGCCAACCATAGAAGTACAAAAGGATGTCTGAATTTTTAAAATTCCTCGCTTGTTGCTATCTTCTAATTCTGGTTTGTCATTGAGACGATCGCTATAATTGTGCTTCCTTATTAATACCTTTATGCACTTTTATGATGATTGTAGCCAGTGTATTACTAAATTTTGCCGTAGGGCTACAACAAGGACGATTTCTGGATATGCTTTCCCTTCATGATTTCTCTCATTTTGCGATGAACTAGGCCTACATGCATACCATTATACTCGCAGCTTTCATGTAGACAGTCTGCATGTCGAAATCAAGCCGAATAGTGAAGTCGCAATAACACAAAACCAAGGCTTGCAATATAAGCATGTGCAACCAAGCACCTAAAAATATCTGGATGTGTCGTTGTTGCAAAAATTACATCATAAATCAATCTAGTCTGCGCTCTGCGTAGTAATGCAACAGGTTGGCATGTTTTACAATCACTATGGGCCTGATATGACTTGCTATTTACGAAAAATAGATTTAGAGAGTGAGCTGCAAACATTCTTTGTCTGCTAGGTTCTTTAAAATTCAGTTGAAGTTGTTCTCGTCGTTGTACTCTATCTGAATCACTCGAAATGCTCATTATAATTTTCTGAATATTGCCATATATGACTGTCAAGCATTGAAACATTCTGTGAAAATCAAAAAAATGTTGTCATTTAATTGACAGCCGCGCTGAGTCAATCGACAACAATATTAACAAACTTTACAGTCAAGTTCCTCACTAAGAAATTGAAATGAATCTTCTGTCATTAAACTGGTCAATTCAACATGTCGACGTCTTATCGAAGATCTAGAAACTCCATGTTTATTCTGTAAATTATACTGAATTTGCGTTCGACAGGGCAAGAATTCGTATTGTTACTTGAAAACTTGCTTGTCCATGCTCAACTATGTTTCAGAAGATATGACGCAAAACTTGCACCAAGTTATTGAAATTAGTGCAAAATATTCGAAATTTGAGTAGCACAACTTTGGAAGGACAAAATTTGGCAACAACACAAGCCACTTTCTGATTTTCTACACAGATAATGCATTTATGAGATCAGACTAAAATAAGGGATCATATACAATTGACGTCAACCATGCCCGGGAGGGAGGGGGTACCCGAAAGTTGACAAAAGTTGACCAAAATTTAGGGAGGGGGTGGGGTCTAATGAAAGGTTGACGTCAATTTTTCTGATTAAAATACTCACCATTACATGCGCATTGACTTTTGCATAATTTTCCCTGTCGATCGTTTTATACACATCTATCTATATTTAAATAATTAAACTACATGTGTGCCTATAGTACCAGCTCAGATGCACACTAGATAAATTGCATGGTCGATGCTGAATCTTATAATTCGTTATGTAAATTCCGACTCCACTGCCCCATCGTAATTGTTTCAGGAAATAGTCACATGATCAGCCTGTGCCTGATCTACAAATTTACGCTTTTTTTCAAGTCGACCGCTCACTAAAATAGCAGAACTTTCTCTTTATTTTGTCGATCAAACGATCGTATAAACAAAAATCATTAACTTTCCAGAAGAATGCAGGTCAAATGAACGCAATTTGTTTTAGAGTTAGATTTTATCAATAGTTTTACAATCCAATTTCAGTTTTCTAAGAAGTTTTTTGTTTGATAGTGTGAATCAATATTGCTAGATTTTGATATTGTCCAGTTTTCATCAGGTTTCATTCTAAGTTTCGATCTTGCTGTTAAGCTACGTTCACACATGAAAGAAGAACCTGAGAGTTGACCTCAAATCAAACCTGAGACTGAGACCAACCCGTTTACACTTGAGAGAGAGAGAGAGATCTCAGGAAAAAAGCTGCCCCTCATTTTCTAGAGTCTCTCCTTCACTGAACTATCGAACGTGAGACTCGCTGAGACATGACCTGAGATCTGTTGAGACCTAGGTCTCAGACCCGTTCACACTACCGACATCAGTTCGCAGATAAATTGAAAAATGTTTCTATTTAGGCCTATAGCTTTTTGTTGCGCTAGCTCTCATGTTCCGTTCAGACTATGTGAGAGTTTGCTGAGACTCATGATTCATTTTGTTATAAATCGTCATGAAGAATAGACGTAGGCAAGCCGCTGAAAGCCTATATAGGTACTCGTAAAATATTCCACGTAAACAGGTCATCAACTTGTTTACGTAGTTTGTTTAATGCATTGAAACTTTATCATAATGAATAATTTTTACTTAATTGATTTCCTTTGAACTTAAATCTCAAATTATTTTTGAAGGTCTACTCATTTATATTGGTCCTTTTCATCAACTTATCTCAGTACAAGTAAGAAATGCTCATAAGCCTATTCGGCCTATGGGCAAATATTTTCTCAAGCACTAAAAATAAAATCAAGCAGACGAAGACTTCCGAATACACGAAGAAAAAAGTCTTCACAAACATTTATCAGATTTATTAAGCGCAAAACCATCGTGGTAGTCTATGGTATGAGGCACTAGTATTTCCTTTCCCTGAGCTCTATGCATGGGCGTATTTAGGGGGTGCCTGGGTGGCCTAGGCCCCCCTAAACTCATAAGTAGTAAAGGAGTTGCCCTGGTCTGGCCCTGGCCCTAGTAGGCCTGGCCTGCTTTTCTCGAGCTGTTCAGCCCGTAATCGGTGCCCAGGCCCCCCTAAACTGAAATCCTGGATACGCCTATGGCTCTATGCCTCCTTCAAAATGTTCATCAATAGTAGATATCCTACCACAAAAATAGCCTAAATTTTAAATAGTCTGGAAGTTCTTCTAACTTCCCTCTCTCGCGCGAATTCAGATCAGCTCTGTCATATTACTTTCTAACAACCTCTTTCAACCTCTCCCTGTTGAGGAGAGGTATAGTTTTACCACCTTGTGAAGCTAGCAGGAGAAGGAATTCGTTCTTCCCGGCTGCAGCAATACTTGTTAATAATACTTGGAGTGACTAACTTAACAATCATGTTTCAACATTTCCTGATCATTACATTTAATCTTACATTTGAACAACATCAAATTTTTGTTAGACTGCTTCCATGGACCAGTGCTGAAATGTCTTTGTCGTATAGTGCTCTCTATATCTGTATTTGTATGTGACTAAGATTTATATGATCTCCATTTATATTTTAAAATATATAAAATATTTTCCGAATATTTTCTCTCGTCATAATAGCGTCATGGTCTCCAGAGCTAATCAACTGCTCGGTATCATCTTGAAGTCATTCAAAACTCGTGATGCAACTATCTTGACAAATTTATACAAAACTTACGTACGCAGTGTGATAGAATATGGTTCAATTATTTGGTATCCCGTTTTTGAATACGAAATCAATGCGATTGAAGGCATACAGAAGCGTTTTTCTCGTGTTTTTCCTCATCTTCGGTCCCTGCATTATCGTGATCGTCTTGACAAGCTCAATTTGCTGAGTCTCCGAGCGCGCAGGTTGCGCTACAGGCTGATATTTGTTTTCGAAGTTCTGCATGGCTTGACGGACATTACATTCAGTGACTTTTTTCAGTTTTCCCAATACACTAAAACTCGTGGACATTCTTGCAAATTGGCGGCAAAACTGATCAAGCACAAGCGATATCAATCATTTGTCACTTATGAAATTGTGTCACACTGGAACGCGCTCACTGATGATGAAGTCTCTGCAACTGATGTTACTGATTTTAAAAGTAAAGTTACTTCCTACTTCCAACGTTCAGGAATATGGTGAATCCTTTTCAATGTTAAGTTCGACCCACATGAGGGTCTCGTATTTGCTTTGTGTATTTTTCATTACTTGCATGTGACTTCTTGTATCTTTTTTTGAAAATACAGATATTATTATAATATTATTTTTATTATTTACTTTGCAAGTACGAGTATATAAACATTTCTCTCTTTCTCTCTTGAACTTAATCAATCTCATGTTTTTAATTTTCTACTTGGGGCCATGTACCTGGATGGTGAAATGACTCATACTCTTCCCTCAGACTTTGATGAAAAAGCTCTTGATTGAAGCGCTTATAAAATATGCCTTAATAATAATCAGTTTCTAATGGTTTGCAAGGTTGGACCTTGGGTTTTGGGTCGACCTTGGGTAAGTGATACAAAACATGTTTTTTCAATACAAAACTTGGGTCTGCTGTACTATTAATGCCGCATATACGACCTACACAAATAAAGTTATAAAATTGATGTTCTGATTTGACGAGCATAAAGTTTTGATCCTTTTAATCAAAGTTTAACTCAATTCACAGAATATTTCAAAAATGAAATACTAGTGATGATTGGATGTTTCATTTTGGGTTTGACAATGCCGCGCATTGAAAGTTCGTACATATTGCATTTGCTGCAAGCTTACATGTATTTTACTGCACATTAAAATTTTATGCATACTCATTGACAAAATTTTTGAAATATTTTCTTCTTTAACTTCTTTCATTTTTGACTGGTATATATACATGTATGTATGATACTTGATAATTAAGTCACAATCTCCACCAAGTCGCTAGCACAGAAAAACAACGCATGTATCAGATTCAACTTTAATAGCGCGTGTGCCCCCCTCTAGCTCCAATACATTCAGTAATCCGAGATGGCATGGATTCACAAAGTTTCTGAATGAAGGATGTTTCAAGGAGAAGCCACTGCTCTGTCAGTCTTTCAGAGAGAATCTTCAGGGACACTGGTGAAAGTGAATAGCGGTCTCTCAATCGCCGCCCAAGCTCGTCCCAAACTTGTTCAATGGGTGACAAGTCAGGTGAGCGTGCAGGCCAGTCAAGGGTTTGAATGTTCAATCTCCTAACAGTGGCAATGACAGCCGAGGAGCGATTGGTCTTGCGTTGTCGTCTTGGAAGACGAGATCTTCCACCCTGACCACTGGGGCAACAACAGGAAGCACAATTTCATTCAGATGCCTCTCTCCAGTCAACATGCCTTTGATGATGACTGCTGTCCCCACAGCGTAATACTTCCACCACCATATCTGTCGTGTTCTTTAATACACCATGGGGCAAAGCGTTCACCTGAAAGACGATGCACTCTGACATGACCGTCATTGAAATACAGAGTGAATCTCGATTCATCGGTCCACAAGACTTTCTGCCAGCGATGGTCATTCCATGAGCGATGGGCATCACACCAGGCAACTCGTCTTCTGCGGTGCTCAAAACTCAATAGAATTAGGACAGCTGGTCGTCGCTATTGAATTCCAGCTTCTCGCAATCTTCGGTAAGCCGTTCGAACGCTACAGTCTATATTTGAGGCACTCTTTCAGTGTACGAATAGCTTTGGGACTGACACAAATCTATTCCTCTTTGCAGCTAAAACTAGACGTGCGTCTGTCCTTCCTGCAGACTTTCTTGGTCGACCAGATCCCCTCTTCTTTTTAACAGATCCCTTCTGCTTTCCATCGACACCACCATCTCCAAACAGCGACGCTCGATAGTTGCAGCTCTTCGGCAACACTCGCACAACTTCTACCACAACGAATCATTCCAATAGCCATACCTCTGGTAAACTGATCGTGTGCCATTTTATTTTACAAAAGGGCACCTGGATTTCAGTTCACGTTTATGTTCAATTTGTAAAAGCAATTGTGAGAGTTGCATCGATATCAAAATTTGAAATTTGATCACCATAGTTCTTTCTTTCTTCATTCTCCAATGTGTTGAATGGTAATACATAGAAAGCGAGATATTGCATCATACCTGAGAAAAAATGAAACAAACTTCAATTCAAGTCAATGATAGTTTGTTTCATTAATTATGTCAATGAGTATATTTCATGCATTTTACATGGATATCTTCGCAGTTATCTTCACATATGTGATACTTGCCGCTTAGGCCTGCCATATGTGATACTTTTGAATTGACGAAGTCCACGGACGTAGCCTCGGACTAGACTGGCCTTAATAGTAATAGGGGCTTTAATTGATTTTACACAATAATATATAATAGGCGCACTGTATTGCTAAATTTTGCACCGAGACTGCCTTCACCCAAGAGCTTATAGGGGCCTACGTATATAGCTAACATATATGTATAAATTACAAACACACTTGGTGTTAATCAAGCCTATATCGGATAATGCGGTGTTAATAAGCAGCTCGCTACACGGGCTCATACGTGCAGTAGGCAACAAGCTGTAGACAGCGGCTTATACAGTTTAATAGGCCTGAACAGCTTACAATGTATAGCTTAATTACAGAAGCGGCGAAGCGCATGACAACGTACAGGCAAATTGTATAAGCCTATTACATTAAGCTGCTACATTTTTAGTAGCACTTTTTTTAGCAACTAGGGAAGTTAAAGCCATAGAGTAGAGTTAAAACTGACTGTGTCAATTTGCGTGGATCACACTAAGAGCTCTCAATGCTCGAATTCGAGCGGAAGACACAGCAAAATGAACTGCTCTGTACAGCCCGAAAACATTTGTGACGCAGTGACTTATGTCAACGATTACGTGTATATTTTGTTGGGAGAGGGCTTATTGGGATCTATTGAGATTTATTGGGATTGGGGTGGATTTTTGGTAGCCCAATCCCAACAGCTATTGGGATCCCAATTGAGATCCCAATCCCAACGGCAAGCCTGGTTTTAACCCAAGTTTAGGGTACACCCAATACAAGTTTTTGCCCAATCTTGAATTTAGGCCAACTGGTGTATTTTTCCTTTGTAACCGATTTAACCGAGTATTGCTGGAATATTTTACTGAGTTATAACTGAGTTTTTAGAAAAACTCAGTATGCCGAGTTTAACTTAGTTTGGTTAATGTGCGGCAAACTCGGTTAAATGAGTTTCTTGAAAAACTCAATTGACAACATTGGTTTCATTCGGCACGTGGGAATGTATACTAACAGAAGAAATCCTAGTGAAAAGATTCCTGCCTGTTGGCACAGTAATTTTATGCGCGTCGTGATTCAACGCATTGACATTACGTTGACTATTGCGCATCTTTACAAACATACAGATGCAAGATACAGATACTATTGCGTTGTTTTTCATGTTTTTTTCTACTACTGACTATTTAGTGTCCCACTTTTGGTAGTAAAAAAACATGGCCACCATGATATAGCTCAAAACTAATTTCATCAATCAAGTTAAAGTAGCCTGTACTTTTGTTAAAGTAGCCTGCAAGTCATGTTTCTGTCTGATTCATCGTAAATTCAGATTTCTGAAACAAGCAAAACATGAAAATATTCATAAGTATCATAAATTTCGTCAATATCATCAAATGAATCATTAATTTTGACTGAATTGACTTGCGCAACCAACACAAACACATGAGCACAAAATATTATTCCACGTATATGTGCATGAAATAAATGAGCGTCGAATACACAATCCAGTTGGATATTGATAGCAAGGAAGTCTCAGAAAAGTTGAAACGCGTACAACTTTTGCTGAGACATGGTCCTTGTCTCAGTTGAAGGTCTCAGGGTTGTTCACACTTGAGACAAGGATCGTGGATTTTGTCTCACAGGCTTCTCTCAGGACCTTGAGATAATCTTATCTCAGGACCCCTCACACTATCTTTCAGCAAACGCGGTGAGCCGCCACCTGGTCGCCCCGCACAAACGACAACGGATGAAGTTATTGGGTCTCAGGCATGTCTTAGGACTGTTCAGACTACGTGGAGTTAGTCGCAGCATAATTTTGATTGACGTTTGAAATCGACGACGGAAACTATAATCTTGCCGTTTGATTGGATGACTGCCTGAGTCTCAGGTCTCAGCTCTCATGTGTGAACGCATGGTTCAATTTAGGGATTTTGATTGTAATTTTATCAAGCGGAAATATAGGCCTACATTGTGTTTTTTACAGAAAGTGGTTTTTGTTGTAAAGCAATTTTTTGTTGTAAATGTAGGTCTATCTTTCATGTCTGTCTATCTTGATTCCCAATCAGTTGCACCTTTTGACATTAGATTTCATCTATCCGTTTGGATAGTATCTACAGTTTTACATGTGTATGCATCTTTGTCGAGCAAAATGCTGCTAACTAAAACTTTGCATAGTCTGTAAAAGTACTGATGCGATCTCTTATTAATTGCATATTTTTGAAAATTAGATCAATTCATTTGTATGATTGAGAAACTTTTTGCATTCTTCCCAAATCATTCCAGTTGTATAATCCTACAATTAATCTACAAGTAAACAATAAAATGAATGAAATTTCAAAGATTTCTTGTACATTAATTGAATTTATACATCTGCAAGATACATTCTACGAAAAGGCTGTATACATTATTAATTTATAGATGTGTATATTATACCTATTATACTTTAATTATGTATATTAGTATATATAATATATTAGTATACCTAATATACATATATCAGTAATATTTTGTTATTTGGGACTATTAACAGTACCAATACACAAAAAATAATTGATAGCCTATCAGAAATATAGCAATAATTTTAATGAATATATTCAGAAATAAAATAATAAAAAATTAAAGTAGCAAATAGAAATTAGCGAACGTATTCCAAAAATATAGAAAAGAGTAGAAATGAATCACACACAATAGATAAACTAGGGCATGGCTAGGGTTGACGTCAACGGGAGGGGGGGAGGGGTTGGTCAAAGTTGACAGAGGTTGACGACCGGGAGGGGAGCCGGTCAAGAACATCGAAAAATTGGCTGACGTCAATTATGAACTATCCCTAACATTGAAGCAATGCATATCATTTCAAATCAAACATAGAAATTTCCGTTGTCATAGAAAAATTCAGACCACAGTCGATTCTTCACTTTTTGGGAGCTGTGTTCCCGAGTTCTATATCATATTATTCATAGACATCCCTGGTCATACATGCACAGTAACCTACTGTCTACGAGGAGTTACACGGTGAGAATCTCCCAGCCGAAGGCGAGGAGATTTCTGTGTAATTCCGAGTAGACAGCTTGGTTACTGATATGTAACCGACTCTGAGGATGAATTGCCATGATATCTACTTAAAATTCTCACTATATATTTCTCCGCCAAAAGACAATAGATATGTCAAAGTAGCATTGGAAAGAAGGCATAGTACTATGTCATCTGCATCACGCCTCTTGGATCTCATTGCATATAAAAATTGTTGCTTGTGTAGGGAGTCCACAGCATTAAATATTTGCATTTGATAGCAGCTGTGTGGTGCAACCACAATTGATCCATCATTAGAAGGGGAGCTGAAATCAAAACAGAATTATTAGAATTAGTAAGAATTTGTGTTATTTTGTAGTCAATGAAGTAAAGTCAAATCTACTATGATATTTGCTATCATAACCTGCCGCAATTAAATGTCCTAAAATTCGTATTTTGGAATGAAATAATAGGCATTATATGATGTACGTAGCCATTAATTGTTATCACCTAATAAGTAAGAGATGGAATACGCTCAGTTACTAGTTTAATGTATATTACTTAAATGATTTACACCATATACTTATCAGCTCAAGCTTTTGGAGTTGAATCAAAAATACTTATGGACTATTATAGAAACATATAAATACAAAGAGACAAATTTCTCTGTATTGGCAGCATACAAAATATGCATGCGTATTTTGTATATTTACATGACTGATTTCATTTTCGTTACTTGAGACTCATACACTAACCATTATTGTTCGTTAGCCAATGATTTCATTGAATCATAAATACACTCCAGCCATCATGCGACTTTTCATGTGTTTTGTCATGTAAAGACCTAGATATAAATTTCTAGATATCACAAAAAATGAGCTATTTGCAGGTTAAAAAATTCTACCATGGGTAGGTAAATAAATTAGAGCAAATGCAATTCGTGTTCATTTCAATCCATTCAGTAGTTTAGAATTTGGATATTGAAATGGCGAGAATATATGTGATGAAGACTTACTTTGTGCTGTTGAGGTGGTCGTCAATTCAAGATGGAACCCTTCGGTCATCGTCCTTTCGTTTAGTTGAGATCATATTGTTATAGAAAACATAAAAGATTTCCATGTGGGAAGTGGATACAGATCGCCATTTTGCTTCTTGAGCTCTATGAAGAAGCAGTCAAACAGGTAGTTCATCTCCATCTTTCGATAGGTAATCCTCATTCAGTGCTCTTGATACTCTGGCAGTCACAAGCCACTTTCCATTATTCATGCCTTCTCTTGAATCAGTTGAATTAAAGCATGACTTTTCTATCGTCTTAGTGTTGAGTTTGGACTTCTTTCAATTCCTTTCTTCTTATTATTCAACCCTTTCTACTGCTTTTCCTCAATGTCAAAGTTAAACAGCTCATCACTAAAGTTCACTCCTGCATAGTTGATGACCGTGCTCAGCCTCTCCTATTTCATAAAAGAATAGACTATATTTGACCTATCTTATGGAATTCTTAGATTTCCATGATCACGTATTACTTCTTGTATTTCTGCGCTGAATTCAAATTCAAGTATTTCTCCGCCGAGATCACTGTGATATTTACGATATTATTGAGTTTGTGTTTCATTGAAATATCTAAGTTTTTCATAAAAATGGATCTATAGAGCACAACATAGATCTATGGTATTGGATTTCAGATTGGGCATAGGCATATTTCATATCTTCTCGTGGGTTACATATCAGTAACCTAGCTGTCTACTCGGAGTTACACAGAAATCTCCTCGCCTTCGGCTGGGAGATTCTCACCGTGTAACTCCTCGTAGACAGTAGGTTACTGTACATGTATTAACCTGTGCTATGGTAATCCTATTGTCTTCAATCGGAGATTCTGAGCGGGTATTCTTCCTAGGGGAAATACCTCATAGACATAAAGAAACATGTTTTCGCCATATGGGTTTGGCATAGTTTGGTCTATGGTAGGTTAATACATGGACTTCTATAATATAGCATCTGGACAGAAATCTGAACAGATATCATTGACCCTTCTATACGAAATGAGGCTGACTATTTGAATCGATGTCATTGATACAGAAGTTATGTGCATTGTATTCTTCTTATTCTTGCTCTGCGGGCGTTGTTAATTAGTGTTTTTCAAATCATCAGCGATGTTTGTGGAGAAAGGAAAATGCTGAGTACATGCTCTGTGTTTGTGTACCGGTATAAGAATGACAGTAAATTTAAAGACTCTGCACCTACATTTCATTGCTTATCTTTGAAAAATAAGCCACAGAATCTATCGATAAAGAACAATGTGATTTACGCCGACGACCAAACCAAAATTACTCTTTTTTGGTGACAAAGTTAATACATTCTCACAATTGTCTTCCTCAGGAAGAAGAAGAAGAAATTTCAATCGATATGGAAGCATAGACCTCAAATGTGAAATGAAAACTGACTTCGTTCGTCGCCTCAAATTAAAGTAAAAAATTGTGTGAATACGAGTAAGACTATACTCGCACTTTATGAATTTCGGAGCGACAGAAATCTGATTGCAAGGTTACAGACGAGTTTATTCTCCTGAACTCATCCTTGCAACGATCGAAGAATTCAACACAATAAAGATGATGAACTTTTTTATCTTATTTTACACAGTGATTTTAGACCCTATATGGATAATGCATATCTCATAGGATGGATCATGAAATTTCATCAAGTGATGCAAAAATAACACAAGTTTGCAGTGCTATTGCATTATCTTCTATCACACAATCGAAATGAGCACGCTGTATGGATATGGCTATTTCTGAATAATATGTATAAAATAAACAGCTCGATTCTATCCTGGTACATGTTGCATCAATATTCTGAGCTTCTATGCGCCACTATGGCATTAAAAGCAAAGCAACAAACAGATGTAGTGTTTTCTTTGGTGTTGGTTCTTCGAAAGTTCCCGAATGAATAAAGTCATTTCAGGAAGTAAAACCAAAGTCAGTAACCAATTCACGAATCAACGTAGCACTTTGTGTTATTTGATGTGCTGCTTCACTTGGAAAAGGGAAGATATGACCTAATATTTGTAAAAAAAGTGTAAACCTGAAATGCCGGTTTGTTTCCTAAGGATTAATTATTTGACTTTGATTATTGATGAACTCTCTTTTAAAATCTTGCGTTTTCGTAAATAATTTCTGTAAATAGCCTCCAATGTTTTATTTAATTCAAAAAATAGGAGCCAGCAGATCTATGTGAATGACATTGATTGATGCATGAATAAGTTTCCTCAGATAACTCATTTGCCAATGTGGAAAAGGCGACAGAATATTTTGATCAGAGTCCCACCAATTGGCAAAGTCAGACTGAAAAAGAGACTATAGGAATTATACTTCAAAATTGATGTAAATCGGCATGATCTTCCAGATATAGTTACACATTATCACGAAAATTAATCAACCGATACATGTTTAAATGCATCAATATGAAATACAATATCAGCCTCATCTCGTATACGTGCTATTTTAGATATCTGTCCAGATGCTGTATTATAGAAGTCCATGGTTAATACATTATAATATTGCACAGATATCTGGAGAACACCCACCGACAGATTATCCTCATAGAAATATCTACTTGCTCCTCAGCTTCGCTTCGGAGCAATAGATATTTCAATTCAGATAATCTGAGTGGATATTCTCCTGATATCAATGCAATGCGTAACCACTATGCTCTATGCTAACCACGTAACTCTATGCGTAACCCACGATAAGACATTAAATCCCAGATCCAATTCCATAATTCTAGATCTATGTCGCTCTCTATAGATCCATTTTTATGAAAAACTTAGATATTTCAATGAAACACAAACTCAATAATATCGTAAATATCACAGTGATCTCGGCGGAGAAATACTTGAATTTGAATTCAGCGCAGAAATACAAGAAGTAATACGTGATCATGGAAATCTAAGAATTCCATAAGATAGGTCAAATATAGTCTATTCTTTTATGAAATAGGAGAGGCTGAGCACGGCATGGCTACAGCATAATGGCTACGTACATCATATAATGCTTATTATTTCATTCCAAAATACGAATTTTAGGACATTTAATTGCGGCAGGTTATGATAGCAAATATCATAGTAGATTTGACTTTACTTCATTGACTACAAAATAACACAAATTCTTACTAATTCTAATAATTCTGTTTTGATTTCAGCTCCCCTTCTAATGATGGATCAATTGTGGTTGCACCACACAGCTGCTATCAAATGCAAATATTTAATGCTGTGGACTCCCTACACAAGCAACAATTTTTCTAAGCAATGAGATCCAAGAGGCGTGATGCAGATGACATAGTACTATGCCTTCTTTCCAATGCTACTTTGACATATCTATTGTCTTTTGGCGAGAAATATACTCATTTGACAAAATTTTTGAAACATTTACTTCTTTAACTTCTTTCATTTTTGACTGGTATATATACATGTATGCATGATACCAGTGGCGTCGCGTGCTCCCAGACCACAGGCCTTCGCTCGGCATTGGAATGCTATTTCTATACCAGACTTTTTTATGTTATAACATTAATTTTCATAAAAGATGAATTTTAATAACAATTTCCCGAACATTTTTCAATGCCAAGTGAATGTGCACATGAGAAGTTGATTGCTCATGTCGACTAACCACCTTAATCAAGGAGCTGAAATTACTATATCCCCTCTCTGTCCAGACCACATTTTCTCGAGAAAAAAGGAGGAAGGGAAACAGTTTCTTGCGTTTCTTACGGCCGGTCAGCCACTCATGTGTTTGAACTTTGATGCATTAAAATGTCTTGTGTATTTCTTATTTCTTTCTCTGTGAGCACTTTCAACTTTTAAATCAGCTGTTGGCCTACCCTGCTTGACGACTGTCATCTTTTCAGTATATTCCCTTCGGACGAAAGGCGTGATTAGGAGCTCATCTACAGTACTAAACGTAGCGTCACATCAATCACGCAAAAACAAATCATGGAATTCTACCGAATCTGGGTGTTCGAGTCAGATGCATTACTCTGCACTCATTGGCGAACGCTCATCATCTGATCGCAGTCTTGACTGAATGTCAGCCATCTGCTACTGTTGACGTAGTGGCCTCTCCGACGACAAACGAAGGACAGGAACAATTGGATTGCGCTTCCCTTTCTATATTTAGGTACCGAGCCTCGATCAAGAATAACGGAGAATTTCATTGCAAAAATTGGTGAAGGCAAAGCATTATGTCTATCGGAAAAGCCAATATTGGTGTGGGCGCGTGCGCCTGCTGCCTCACACGCAACACAACTCTCTTTCGCTCCGTCTGGTCCACAGAATTAGACTGTTTAATCGTATCACTTTGCTAGAAGTGCAAACTAATTCAAACAGATGGTACATGCAGACGCGTAATAAGTGGGCAAAAAGAAATTTTTAATACCTTGCAGAGATAGGAAAAATAGTCGTGCGTCGCTTGCGGATTGCTCTGAATTCCTTCAAAATGCTCCGATCGCAGCGACTCCTTCAGATTCGAAGAATTCAGATCATTGCGCAAAAGTTTTCTCGATAATGTTGGGCCCTCCGATCATTTTGAAAAAAG
Source organism: Prostheceraeus crozeri (assembly GCA_907163375.1). NCBI lineage: Eukaryota > Metazoa > Platyhelminthes > Polycladida > Euryleptidae > Prostheceraeus > Prostheceraeus crozeri. The sequence goes on along the minus strand of CAJQUW010008471.1, from coordinate 35,272 downwards.
TTAGCAGGCGCATGAAAAAACGTTCACAAACTTCGCTGTAGAACTTGACATCGACTGTGTATCTTTGCTGTGTGATCCGGTTGATAACAGTCACTGAAACTTTGCACAATGTGGCGTGTTTAATGTTGAACTGGCTGCTCATTGTTCGATTTCTATGGTATTTAGTCAGGAGATTGTGCCATTTCAATAACGTTACATGTTCCAATGCTTCCCTTCTAGTCAAATGGAAGAGGAGACGACCTGTCTAATTCTGTGGTCTGGTCACACGACTAGCATGTGTGCCTAATCGTTAGAAGAAAACAGCTGTGATTCGTGCACGCGCAGCAAAACTGTACACTCTAAGGTTGAGCGTCTGATTTTGAGACGGACAACTAGGAGAAGCTATCGAATTTAAATGAAATATAATGAATGACGACACTTTTCATTATTATAGATGTTGGTAAATTATTATTTAGGATGCGCCGAAGGCCTCGCAGGTACGGAGAAGACGCCACTGTATGATACTTGATAATTTAGTCACAATCTCCACCAAGTCGCTAGCACAGAAAAACAACGCATGTAGCAGATTCAACTTTAATAGCACGTGTGCCCCCCTCTAGTTCCAATATATTCAGCAATCCGAGATGGCATGGATTCACAAAGTTTCTGAATGAAGGATGTTTCAAGGAGAAGCCACTGCTCTGTCAGTCTTTCAGAGATAGATAGCAAAAGATAGCAGACATTGATGCACGGAAGACAACAATATTTTTGAACCATGATTATAACCCGCAAACTTTTTTAGATAGGTGTGTATAAATTCTTCATTTATATACATGTTTTTTGCCTGATAAGGCCGTCTGAAAATTTGCAATGAATTAATGCATGTAGGCCCTATCCGATTTTGCACATGATAGTTTTACCAGTTCGGCTTACTCGACAATCAAATAATCGATGCTGTTTAAAATCAATTATAGCCTTCTATTAAAAAAGTCCGATTAAATTAAGTCATAATCACATGTTTCGGTTCATCAGTGCTTGTTATCACTGTTTGTCCCACTATGGAGATATTAAGCGGGTTCGATTGTTTACAGAAAAGCGATATCATCGAGATGAGATATTTCCTCGTACTTAATTCGAGAGAATTCGATGCCAATATTGTTCTGTTGCTATCTATTCCTTCGGTGAGACCGCTCTGTAAAACAGGTACAGTGAAAGCTGTTTTATGTGATTCTGATAAACCCAGTGGGATTTCCATCTACATGTACAAGGTGTTTCAAAAGTAGGCTAACAGTTGATTTTGCCCTAGGAAATCTATGTTGACCGTTCTATTGGCGATTTACACCTGAATCAGTCGATGGATATCCATGATCAGTCCAACATGAGCCATAGACTTCGAAGTAATTGCTACTATCATTTAGAAGTCTATGCAGTAGCATTCCATTGGCAAAGGAATTTTGAAATCTATCATGGACAAGATATAGCACCAATCTGACATTACGTACATGGATATGTTCAATTAATTTGATTTGAATCAAACACTGTTAGTTTGACTTGAAGTGAATTAAACAAGCTTGAAGCTTTTTTGAATTTGCTGCTTCTGTCATGTCAGGTCATCTAAAAGATGATCAGAGAAAATGGATTTTGAAATCCTTTTGGAAAAACAAGAATGCTGAAAAGGTGCGAATGGAATGGAGAGATGCATTTCACAGCAATCCTCCATCAAGATTTGCTATTTATCGCATTCGAGATAAATTTGAAAAGACCGGTTCGGTAGAGAATGCACCGAAGTCAGGACGCCCTCGATCAGTTTCAATAACATCAAACGAGGAGCTAGTGGCCCAAACATTTGTTCAAAGTCCGAAGAAGTCAACAAGAAGAGCCTCATTGGAGTTGGACTTTTCTCTAAGCTCTACTTGGAGACTGATGAGGAAAGTTGAGTTGAAACCATACCGACCCAGACTGTTGCAGCACCTTCTACCGGATGATGCTGAACGACGCTTGCAGTTTGCTGTGCTCATGTTGTCGGAAATTCGGGAGAACCCAGATTTGCTTGACAAGATAGTTTGGTCTGACGAAGCCAGTTTCTAACTATCAGGTCACGTAAATAGACATAACTGTGTCTACTGGTTCCCTGAAAATCCGCACATGGTATCAACAAATGAGCTGAACCAGCCTGGCTTAACTGTCTGGGCCGGTATGTCAAGCAACGGTGTGATTGGGCCAGTATTTTTTGAAAGAACTGTGACGGCTGAGGTGTACCTTCAAATGCTCCAATCCTTTGCGATTCCTGAGATGCAGTCATTGAACAACTTCAATGAGCTGTACTTTCAGCAGGATGGTGCACCAGCGCATTTTGCAGTGAGTGTCAGAAGCTATCTGAATGACACTTTTCCAGGAAAGTGGATCGGGAGATGTGGTAGCATCCTTTGGCCTCCTCGCTCTCCCGATCTAACTCCGATGGACTTTTTCTTTTGGGGCGTTGTAAAGGAGAAAGTGTACGGACGAAAACCTCACACACTTTCTCAACTCCGCTCCTACATCACAGATGCCTGTCAAGAGATCAGTGATGACAGGAACTTATGCAGAACTGTGTGCCACAGTGTGGCCGAAAGACTACAAGAATGTGCCGATGTCCATGGTGGACATTTTGAGCATTTGCGTTCGTGAATTTTTGCAACTTTAAGTTGATTAATTTTTTGATATGTTGAATAGGCCTTGGTTATTCATTTGTTCATTTTTTTGTTAGGAAACCAAGCAAACAAAATGGTAGTTGTTTTAATGTTAATACCTTTATTAATTTCAGCCTCCTCTAGGCCATCGTCAGAAGCTTCTGACGATGGTCTAAGAGGAGGCTGGAATTAACAAAGATGAAGGACATTTGGATGTCAGCTGTTCTTCCTTCTTCGCCTCCCTGTCTTGTGTTGACGACAGCGTCTTCGTGCACCAGGCTGAGGGGCGCGGAGGACATTCGAATGTCAGCTGTTCTTCCTTCTCCGCATAACACTGAAACAACTACTATCTTGTTTACATGGTTTCCTAATAATTTTTTTTTGATAGATGTTGGATAGTTATTCGACTTCTCATGATCGGTATAGATTCAAATTGGGTTGTAGTGAAATATGTAGGCATGAAAACACTGGAGATCATGAGATATTTTAATATGATTTACGCGATGTCAAAGAGTATTGAATTTTTGCCCCTTACGAATACAAGGCATATTAGCTATCTGTGGCATCGTGAAAAAGATTATTATGACATAGCTTATTAATCTATAGCATTAAGACATAGCTTTTCAAGGCCAATTTCTACTGTTAGCCTACTTTTGAAACACCTTGTATATATAGTAAGAATATCCAATATATAGTGAGAATTTTAAGCAGATATCAGGGTAATTCATCGTCAGAGTGGGTTAAATGTAAGTCTATGAATCACATCATGATATATCTATCACACCACAGACATCTAATAGAGAACTGAGAATTCAAATGTTATGTAAATACTGCGTATATTGATAAGAATTACACTTTCAAGTCGTGATTCTTGTGCATCTCCGTGATCACTTGAATTGATTTGAATTCTGGAGCATTTTGCAAGTTGACTTTCTCCTTTATAATCAGACTTGAAGTTACTCGGAACTGTAGAATATCATTTCACAGATGAATTGGAATGGTGACATTTGGAGAAAACTATTCCACATTTCATCCATCTGTAGTCCTTGCACAAATCAACCATATCAATTTCTTATCAATCAAAATCCTGGTACTGAAAATTGAAAATTGAAATTATTGCTCACATATAATCGTGCAATTGAGCCTGTATCAATCGCTCCATAGCTATAATGTTTCATTTCTTCACAGAAGCATAGAACGCATGCAGCTAGGGATTTTCACAGAAATAATGTAAAATAGTCCAATATCGCAGACTTTTATAGAATTAAGCACACTCCATGGCTGCTGGAAATCTACAGATTACCGCTACTTCCGTTTTAAGAACAGGCAGAAATAAAGCACACTTAAATCCAGTGAAACGATGATGGAACCCTTCAGTAAAAGCAGGGACTTTTTTAGCGTGCAGCCGAACACAATTTGTGCAGTTCTAAATTCAATAATGTAGTCAGGAAAATAGGCAAATTGTGAACGTAGCAGAAAGTGGAGCTGATGCAAAGATGTGAATGACAATTACATAACTTACGCTGCAGCAATTAAGTATTAAGACTATTTGTTGAAAATTTATTAATTTTGAAAAATGACTGACCTATATTAAGAGTGCTCCAACTGTGAGGCTTAAATATTAGTTCACTAAGCTCTAGGTGCATGTTTGGAGGGATCTGTTATCCATACATCGGTGCGCCATTATTTTTGTCCGGAAGCCAAGGTGATTGCGGTGCGTTTCTACTGCCACTGCCTTTGCGAATTCGGAATTGCAAAACTAATACATGTACATGCAATTCTAGCAGCGAACATATATGTGCGTGTAATTCAACCAGAGAAACTGTCTCACTGTCTCAAGGAAAGTTTAGAGTAAGAAAGTTTTTTAAGTGTTCTTTGAGGCGGAACAATGTAATCTATACATGAATAAGTATGTGCAGGAAAATGTGCGTTCTTAAGCTCCATTGAGACAGGCGACACGACACGGTAACGACACTGTCAATCATTGCAGTCAATTGCAGAAGTTATTTCAAGATTATAATAGACCTGCCTCCGCGTTCACATAGACCACGCGACATGAACGCGACATTCGACGACACGCTCCTCGCTCAGAAAAATGTTCTGAAATTCTTGGCGACCAGTGTTAGGAGCTCCAAAATTTGTCATGTCGCGTGAAGTCGCTGGTTTGCCCCGCACATCTACAGGTGGCTGAGATGAGAATGACTTAACAAATGATTTAGGATCATAGCTTTCTGTGCAGGAACACAAAAATGTATAATGGCTGGTAGTCAGAACGAAAACAAAATCATTTGCTTTTCGTTTTGAGCTTGCGATACCTGAATATTTGTGTAGAGAAAAACATTTGCTTCAATTTGATATCAAACATGACAAGGACATGTGTGGAAATAAATTCATGGGATGGGTAGTGGTTATTCCAACTTTTGATGACATACCTAATTAATGCATCTCATTGTTTACTTGCTTCACAATTGTATTATTGAAATTGAATTACTGTAAACCTTGATGTGAGTTGAATGGGATGTTATTGAGAATGAATGTGATTGAAATAAATATGACAAGCCGTCTCATCTGCTGTGAAAGTGAACTCATCATTTTTTGATAATCCCTATCGATTTGTGCATGCAGAAATTTTATGTGACAAACAGCTGCATTGAAAACTGAGCGCAAGTTGTCATCATTGCTCATATTTCCTTTTGTGACAGCTTGTAGTAACTATCAAATTAAAGCAAGGGTATCTAGGCGTCGAAATGAAGGTGTGTCTTTAAAAATATCTTTTTGATGTTCACTCGAATCCTTGAATGGCAACTAAGGTCAGGTTGATAATCTATTTTTAACCTAATTATTCTACTCGTATTTAAAAGCAAGTTGTCTGTCTGGCACAACAGTATTCTGCGTTGAAGCTACAATGGATGAAGACCTACGACTGATAACTTGTGTCCGTGACCGCCCTGGGCTGCATGACCAGTTCAGACGCGAGTAACTAAGCATGCTTGGTGAAAGGGATCGGTTACTGACGAGTAATTGATTCACAAAATATCAACTAAAATACAGTTGATAACTGAACCATATTTGTATTCGTTTGAAAGCTGATCATGCAAGGAAGCCCATCGTGATAATAAAAAAAACACAATAATGAGTAATAAGATATTTATGAAAAACGTTAATGATTCTGTGTTAATTTGTCGCGTGAATGCCGTCGAAATGTCGTCACAGCGTCGCCAAGTTGGTCTGAACGGTGTCGTCAATGTTGCAAAGTGTCGCTGTCGTGTCGCTGCCGCCTGTGTGAATGGAGCTTAAGAGCGACAAACACTCGAATACAGAAAATACAGTTTTTCACAGCATGGTCTTCATAATGTCGAGCTGATTGCATAGGCAAGCCATGCCTCTAATCTGTGACAGAGTCCATTTTATATACAGGATGGCCGCCAACAGGAGGTTCTTCATACTTGAGTTGATGCTAAAAACAGCTTTCGTCTCTCTTTGAAATTTATTGACCAGATTAAAATAGATAAAAGATATGTACAACCCCTACGCGTTTCGAGCGTTCGCTTTTTCTCAGGGGGTAATTCGCTAAAACCAACTGATCTGGCCGCTCATGTGGGCTGCTTATATACACTTTTATCGGTTGAGAGATATTTAAAATACCGTCAACTCTTTTCTTCGATTGATTTTGGAATCAACTGTTTAATGTAACGAGCTTCAGTCAGTCTAGTGTCCAATGCATCTTTGCACTTATCAAGAATTTCAAGGTCAAAATCAGTTAAACGTTTTGATCTACATTTCAGACAATGTTCTGCCATAGCACTCGAATCAACATTACCTTTATCTACAGCACGCTTGTGTTCATTAAAACGATGCTTAAAAGGACGCGAGGTTTGACCAATATAGAAATCTTTACAATGATGGCATGTAAATTTGTATACCAAAAAACCGATCTGTACACTTCATCTTATTAGGCAAACTCTCACAAACAAGGCAACTTTCGTGTTTTTCTACTTTTTGTTTGAATTTCAAGGCATTATATAAAGTTTTATTAGGGGAGCTAACAAGATTTATCGGTAACTCGTATTTTTTAATTAATTTGCGGATATCACGATCAGTTTTATTGTTAACAAATCCGAGTTTTAAATACGTACTGTTTTTACGTATTTCCTTGCATCTTTTTACTACTTTTCTTATGTTTTCGTTTCATTGAAAATCCATTTTTACTTAATTTAGTTTCAAGTTTATTAAAAGCTACCTTGCAATCAGCTTCGTTGCTACATCTTCTCTTTACGTAGTTGATGCTATTATTTACGTAATTGTTTTTGATATGGTTAGGCACGTAACTATCGCTGCGCAGTGAAAATACCCGAATGTATTTCTTTCTCAAACCATTTATAATTCATACTGCCTTCTTTCACCGTGATGCTTATGTCCAAGAAATTAAGTGTAAGGTTTTTTGGAACTTCCAGAGTAAATTCAATATTCTCATCGATGCCGTTAAAAGTTCTTAATATTACATCAAAGTCGAAATCTTTGTCAAAGGGAGCCATAATTACGTCATCAATGTATCGAGCATAAATGCTTGGAGATATAGTGTGCTGTGATTTCAAAAGTTGCAGAGCTTTACTATCAATACTATGCATAAACAAAACCGCAAAAGCCGGACTAAAATGGGCTCCCATAGGACAGCCTTTAATTTGGAGGTAATTTTTGCCATTATATTCGATCTCGTAGTTAAAACATACAAACTTGAGGATTTTTTCAATTGATTCTAAATCAATGCCAAAGTTATTTATTTTGTTCCAATTTTCCTTCGTAAACTCTATGACTGCCACACTAGCATCCATGATCGGTATACTTGCGTATAGGTTTTTCACATCTAAATATAAAAGTTGAATTTTCAGTTATTGGGAAGTTATTGCTGTTTAACCGCTCAATAAGATTTTCAGTATTTGTAATGTGTGAAGGGACTAAGGTCATAAGTTGAGACACGATTTTGCTCAATAACCAGTCTACTTTATCCGTGGGATTATTTATGCACGAGGCGATCGGCCGCAAAGGATAGACTACTCCGTTATTCGCCATTTTATGATCTTTCAACGTAGTCCTAAAAGTGGCTGGTTCTGTACCACAACTTAGTAATTTCTCGATTTTTTGTTTTTTAGATTATTTTTGCAAACTGATCTAATAATTACATTAGCCTGGGTTTCTAACTTTGCGACGCTAGACTTTTTTAGCTTTTTGTAGGTATTTTCATCATTCAATATCTCTTCGGTGCTTTTTGTCAACGTTTCTCTTTCAATTCTCTTTCAAGTCCATTTTGATGACAACTGTGTCGTTAAAGTTTGGAGCGTTTTTGGACGTTTAATCATCCAAGAATTCTGTTACTCAATCTGATCAACTCCTTTTGACAGGGACACCTGTTCGCAATGGGCAGTCAAAGATGTAAAAAGTTGCGTCCATTATGCGGACAGTTCATCTGTTCTTTCTTGCTTTGATGAGCATGAGAATATGTTGCAGTGGTCATCATCGGTTCGTTGCGTCTCAATATTGACAGTGCAAACATCTGTGGATCCCCAAATATACTTCTAATGTGGCTCCTAACATTTCGAGTATGTTCTTGGTAACATAAGATACTTAGGGTTTTATTTCACGAATGACCTAAAATGGAGCAGGCAGATAGCGCATATCAACCTTTGTGCATCTCATCGATTTTTTGCTCCTAGAGTGCTAAACAAATTTCTTGATTGCCCGTGCCTTATTGGAGTATATACTGGTCTAATACTGTCGGTCATGGAATATTGTTCTCCATTGATGATTGGATTATCAGCACAAAATGAGGATGTCGTCAATAGAATTCAACGAAGAGCGCACAGACTCACCTGCGGGGATCACTGCATTTTTCTTATGTAGCATTTTCTCTTTTAGCATAAATCGTTGTGTGATTTAGTATCACCTTCATTTTATCATTTGCGCCGGCATATTTTTACATTTGCTGCTACCTGAATTCAACTCATGCGTGCATACGAGTATGATCAACCAGAGCATCCTTTCATATTCATTTCATACCATCTTTGTAAATAGGCTCCTGTCATTCATTTGAACTCATGAAATGTCATCATTCATCATTGTTTTACTTGCACGCATCTTCATGTTTTGAAATCGCATTTCATGTTTTTCTGATCTCTGATTTCTGATTGATTGATTGTAAATGATTTACTCGTGATTTTCAATGTGAATGAAAATATACACTTTACTTACTTACTTTGGTTCCACTGAACAGTATCATCAAATAGCCGCCTGAGTGGCCCTGTTGTAAAGTGTTTGCTCTCCGTTCCAGAGACTTGTCTTTAATCATTGGTCGAGTCAAGTCCAAGACTTATGAAATGCGAGTGTTCACTTTGCATTCTTGCTAAACATTAAGCACAAAAAAGATAAATAACAACTTGGCCACATGGAAGAAGGCCTGCACTCCAATGTGCTTCCGAAAAAAAGCAAGGTTTATTTCTTTATTTCATATAAATGCCCGAAAAATTCACTAACTATGCTAATTTCGTATACTTTGCATATTGACTAAGACTTGAGTGACCGAGTGAACCACATGATTATCATAAACAGAGACACTGCTGCGGATCCATGCTTGAGATGTTCTTAAAATATTGATTCCATCACACTCATGTCGAAGAAAAAGGCTTTTGCTTCCTCCAGTTTGAACATAGTGTAGAATGGATGGTTTTGCTTTTTTTCTTGTGCCAAGATGCATAATGAGACAATACAGGCCATTTTCAGCTGAACTTTTGTAGTGTTGTCATGTCAACTCATGACTAACTTTGCAATTGATTCTGCACATCCTCAGATTCTCAATTGGGGGTATGTCGTTGAAGTTAGCACCAACTTCAACACCAACTTTTTGAATAGAGTTTGTACAGAATAGGAAACCACATGTTTAGGTACTACTGATGACGCAGAATTTGTACAGCCAAAAATTTCGAACTCCTTCACCTTCAAAATTCAAATTTAAATTCGAAAAATTGGTGCAAGTATTGGTGCTACCTGGTTAGAGAGTTTATACAGCAGTGCGATGGAAAAATTTAGATACAAGAGCAAAAAACTGAGTTTGTACAGCTACTACCAGCACTTTCCTTACACGAACAACCGGAAAAAACCGCAAAAAACCGATTTTTTCAAAAAATGATAAGATTTTCCAGAAAAGTTCTTGGTGCTACATGGAAAATGAGTTTGTACAGTGCTCTAACCGGTGGAAGAGTGTTCTACTAATCCAGTCTGAGTTTGAACACACACTTCTCCGACACTCCAGCACTCCTACGACCGGTAAATACCGGTTATTGTACAGTAACTACATCAGCGGCGCAATGGTTTTGTTTCAAAATTCAGTTGTTGGTTGAATCGCTATCTTCCACCAGTGAAACGAGATGAAACAATATTTTGTTTCAAGAAATGTTATTGTCCATCAGAATATGAACTCTGCTGAGAATGGTGCTCAAAACTTTGGAAAAAGCCCGAGTACGTCATAAAGGTCACGGGTGGAAAACTTGATGTAGGCGGTACTCCAAAAATTAATAGCTGCACCAAATTCAAATCCTGACATGGGAGAATGACGGCAGATGAATATCGAGTTCTCAATTTTCACATGGTCTATTATAGTAGGAAGCACAGCATAGAAGGGTCAGATAGGATGAAAATGACTTGCGACATTTATGCAATGAAGACCGAATATCTTAGATACGATAATGATCGGACAGTCCGAAACGCATATAGAAAAACAACTACAAGGTATTGAAAAGAGGAACATCGCTGAAAATGCCTGTACTAAGTTGTGTTAACCAATTGTAGTCAAAACATTTACAAATGCACTTAAAAATCACCGCAAAAAACAACAATCTTGATAATAAGTGTTGCCTGTAATTCATCACTAATATCTGGAAAAAATCGAAGGTATAATAAATGTAACAACTGCATATACTTGTCCATAGTCTAGCTGATAGGACGAAACAATGGAAACCGTAGAGTACAAAGGGAAAAGGTTTGTCTGCATATGTGAATTTAAGGTACCTGTTAGGTATTAGTAAAATCCGGTAAATAATCAAAAGTATTGTTAAGAAGACCGATTGCAGACATAATGTCGTATATTTCATTAACACAGCATTACGTAAAAATCGAGACCATCACTCAGACCACACAAAGGTCTGAACAGCAGTCCGCGATCATGTGCATAGCTGAAACACAGTGAATCTCAAGTGTCATGGAAATCTCATGTCACAGGTATAAAAGTAAGAATTGTACAGGCTTGCGTATAGCCTGTACGATGAACCTTAGTAGTAAGTAAAACTCCACTTCTGGACCGCGCAAGATGGCCGCCATCGAAAAATGGCCGCTGACGTCCCCCCCTCTGGAACGACAGATTGTCGTGGTGGTCTTGGGCGACCGCCAGGTTTTGTCTTGAGGCTATAGTGTGTGATGTTTTTCGTGCAATCTGTTGAATGTTGGGTTATTCTGTTGGCAGTATTCTTGTAGTTACTGTACAATAACCGGTATTTACCGGTCGTAGGAGTGCTGGAGTGTCGGAGAAGTGTGTGTTCAAACTCAGACTGGATTAGTAGAACACTCTTCCACCGGTTAGAGCACTGTACAAACTCATTTTCCATGTAGCACCAATTGATTTGTTCATAAATGGGCAGTATTCTTGTAGTTACTGTACAATAACCGGTATTTACCGGTCGTAGGAGTGCTGGAGTGTCGGAGAAGTGTGTGTTCAAACTCAGACTCGATTAGTAGAACACTCTTCCACCGGTTAGAGCACTGTACAAACTCATTTTCCATGTAGCACCAATTGATTTGTTCATAAATGGGCAGTATTCTTGTAGTTACTGTACAATAACCGGTATTTACCGGTCGTAGGAGTGCTGGAGTGTCGGAGAAGTGTGTGTTCAAACTCAGACTGGATTAGTAGAACACTCTTCCACCGGTTAGAGCACTGTACAAACTCATTTTCCATGTAGCACCAATTGATTTGTTCATGAATGGGCAGTATTCTTGTAGTTACTGTACAATAACCGGTATTTACCGGTCGTAGGAGTGCTGGAGTGTCAGAGAAGTGTGTGTTCAAACTCAGACTGGATTAGTAGAACACTCTTCCACCGGTTAGAGCACTGTACAAACTCATTTTCCATGTAGCACCAATTGATTTGTTCATAAATGGGCAGTATTCTTGTAGTTACTGTACAATAACCGGTATTTACCGGTCGTAGGAGTGCTGGAGTGTCGGAGAAGTGTGTGTTCAAACTCAGACTGGATTAGTAGAACACTCTTCCACCGGTTAGAGCACTGTACAAACTCATTTTCCATGTAGCACCAATTGATTTGTTCATAAATTGGCAGTATTCTTGTAGTTACTGTACAATGACCGGTATTTACCGGTCGTAGGAGTGCTGAAGTGTCAGAGAAGTGTGTGTTCAAACTCAGACTGGATTAGTAGAACACTCTTCCACCGGTTAGAGCACTGTACAAACTCATTTTCCATGTAGCACCAATTGATTTGTTCATAAATGGGCAGTATTCTTGTAGTTACTGTACAATAACCGGTATTTACCGGTCGTAGGAGTGCTGGAGTGTCGGAGAAGTGTGTGTTCAAACTCAGACTGGATTAGTAGAACACTCTTCCACCGGTTAGAGCACTGTACAAACTCATTTTCCATGTAGCACCAATTGATTTGTTCATAAATGGGCAGTATTCTTGTAGTTACTGTACAATAACCGGTATTTACCGGTCGTAGGAGTGCTGGAGTGTCGGAGAAGTGTGTGTTCAAACTCAGACTGGATTAGTAGAACACTCTTCCACCGGTTAGAGCACTGTACAAACTCATTTTCCATTTAGCACCAATTGATTTGTTCATAAATGGGCAGTATTCTTGTAGTTACTGTACAATAACCGGTATTTACCGGTCGTAGGAGTGCTGGAGTGTCGGAGAAGTGTGTGTTCAAACTCAGACTGGATTAGTAGAACACTCTTACACCGGTTAGAGCACTGTACAAACTCATTTTCCATGTAGCACCAATTGATTTGTTCATAAATGGGCAGTATTCTTGTAGTTACTGTACAATAACCGGTATTTACCGGTCGTAGGAGTGCTGAAGTGTCAGAGAAGTGTGTGTTCAAACTCAGACTGGATTAGTAGAACACTCTTCCACCGGTTAGAGCACTGTACAAACTCATTTTCCATGTAGCACCAATTGATTTGTTCATAAATGGGCAGTATTCTTGTAGTTGCTGTACAATAACCGGTATTTACCGGTCGTAGGAGTGCTGGAGTGTCGGAGAAGTGTGTGTTCAAACTCAGACTGGATTAGTAGAGCACTCTTTCACCGGTTAGAGCACTGTACAAACTCATTTTCCATGTAGCACCAATTGATTTGTTCATAAATGGGCAGTATTCTTGTAGTTACTGTACAATAACCGGTATTTACCGGTCGTAGGAGTGCTGGAGTGTCGGAAAAGTGTGTGTTCAAACTCAGACTGGATTAGTAGAACACTCTTCCACCGGTTAGAGCACTGTACAAACTCATTTTCCATGTAGCACCAATTGATTTGTTCATAAATGGGCAGTATTCTTGTAGTTACTGTACAATAACCGGTATTTACCGGTCGTAGGAGTGCTGAAGTGTCGGAGAAGTGTGTGTTCAAACTCAGACTGGATTAGTAGAACACTCTTCCACCGGTTAGAGCACTGTACAAACTCATTTTCCATGTAGCACCAATTGATTTGTTCATAAATGGGCAGTATTCTTGTAGTTACTGTACAATAACCGGTATTTACCGGTCGTAGGAGTGCTGGAGTGTCGGAGAAGTGTGTGTTCAAACTCAGACTGGATTAGTAGAACACTCTTCCACCGGTTAGAGCACTGTACAAACTCATTTTCCATGTAGCACCAATTGATTTGTTCATAAATGGGCAGTATTCTTGTAGTTACTGTACAATAACCGGTATTTACCGGTCGTAGGAGTGCTGGAGTGTCGGAGAAGTGTGTGTTCAAACTCAGACTGGATTAGTAGAACACTCTTCCACCGGTTAGAGTACTGTACAAACTCATTTTCCATGTAGCACCAATTGATTTGTTCATAAATGGGCAGTATTCTTGTAGTTACTGTACAATAACCGGTATTTACCGGTCGTAGGAGTGCTGGAGTGTCGGAGAAGTGTGTGTTCAAACTCAGAATGGATTAGTAGAACACTCTTCCAACGGTTAGAGCACTGTACAAACTCATTTTTCATGTAGCACCAAGAACTTTTCTGGAAAATCTTATCATTTTTTGAAAAAATCGGTTTTTTGCGGTTTTTTCCGGTTGTTCGTGTAAGGAAAGTGCTAGTAGTAGCTGTGCAAACTCAGTTTTTTGCTCTTGTATCTAAATTTTTCCATAGCACTGCTGTACAAACTCGCTAACCAGGTAGCACCAATACTTGCACCAATTTTTCGAATTTAAATTTGAATTTTGAAGGTGAAGGAGTTCGAATTTTGGAAAAATTTTTGGCTGTACAAACTCTGCGTCATCAGTAGTACCTAAACATGTGGTTTCCTATTCTGTACAAACTCTATTTAAAAAGTTGGTGTTGAAGTTGGTGCTAACTTCAACGACATATTGGGGGTCACTTCTGTTCTCAATAGACGATTATTTACTTCATTTACCTTACTTTAGATTATGATTTATTATCCTGATATTCAGCGCTTAATTAAGAAGGGATGCTCAGCCTTCTACGGTCATGATTAATATCAGTTTTGCAATTTATATTATGCCCGTCATGAATAGCAAGAACCATCAATCCGGCAAATTCTAGATTCAATCAAAAAGATATAAATGGACCGGCCGCTGTGACGTCAAATAGCAAAACACTTGCGTCACTCATTCAAAGTTTTGCTTTTATTCACAACTCTGGAGATATGAATGCTACACGTGTAATGAGAATTCTGCTAAAACAATCGCGGCCTTTCTAAAAATAAAAACAGCACATAGTCGAAGCATATAAATACAGCCAACGTTGATGAAGAAATCACAATTCGCTCGGAGTTTACAATTATGCAGTTCTCGCCTAAAATGCTGCCTGCATTTTACTTGATTGTGCTTGCTTTGACACTCATGATCGGCACAGTTGCTCAGGTGGCATCAAATCCTTGTAGGGCATTCTCAAATCGTCAACTACACGGACTCATCAATAGCATTGCAATGCTAGAAGGCCGACCTCTACCGAGAATGCCTCGTAAATTTCATCTTCGCACATATATTATCTCTTTGGGACTCGATCGCTATAATCCATGCAACAGCAAAACTGCAGTTCACGTCAATCCGACTTTAATACCACCAGTTCGATTAATTCGTCGACGGGCGCTGAATGGTCAACCACATAAGTATCGGCATCTTCGTATTGGCAAATGTCTGCCAGTCGTAGTGCCCTCCATCAAATGCCATCCAGAAATCGAATGGGAGATGGTCTCCCAGTCATACTGCAATTCATCTCATCAATGGACGAAAACAAAGTTAATTCCTTTTCAAAGGAGTTATCGTCTCGGATGAAATAATCGCATTTTAGTGAAACTGGAAAATGGTAGCTGTTCTGTTGATCTCCTGACCCAATCACTGAAGAGATTGGAATAGAATTTTAGAATTGAACTATTTATGCTTTGGTGTAATTTTTACAATAAATAGATCTCACTTTATAAAGAAACGTTTGTTTCAACTTTCAACAAATGCAATCGGTCTAGTGAGGGATCATGGAAGTCCGTTAATTCATAACATAGAAATCTGACCTTTCGCTTTGTTTAAGCTATAGTGAGACTTGGAATGAACAACAATATATTGTTAATTAATTGTTTATTCATAGTTAATTGTCATTAATAGTTTCTTGATGGCAATTTCAGCTACTCGGCGAGGCGCCAATCTAATAAATCTAGGTTACTAGATTTTAAGGGTGCACTTGCACGTGCAAGTATATTGCTAACACTTTTTCGATCCATGATGGGTCAGAAAAGAATGAAAAAACAATGTAAGCAAAGACATGCTTTCAATAACTGTGCTTGGTGTGTCACCAGACAAAGTCCAGACAAAGTACTCGAACAGTCAAGGACATTGAAAACAATAGAGCGGCTTTCAGCGCCTAACATTAGGAGGATGTCGGCAGATTATCAGTGCACTTTGTAAATATTTCCGGTTATTATCATTTCTTCCTATACATAAAAGTATTTCGACAAAATAACTTACAATAGATCACCTTGCGGCAAGAATCTGCATTTGTTGTATGTTGTGGAATGTTATTGCTGTATATCTTACTCTGTAAATGTGACCTTGACTTTGTTTGTCCGCACTAGCGTAAGCTACCTGTAATTGCCTTCAAATATGAATGTATAGCGGTCGTAAAGATGAAAAGGTAGCGATAAAATATCTTTGACTACAAATCCGCAAATGTTTTATTGTTGCCTTTTCATCTTTAAAACCGTTATACATTCATATTTGAAGGCAATTACACGTAGCTTACGCTTGTGCAGTCAAACAAAGTCAAGGTCACATTTACAGCAATAGAATTCCACAACAAATGCAGATCCTTGCAGCAAGGTGATCTGTTACAAATCTGTTACAAATCCGACACATGCTTCCGCAATTTTATTCTCTTTAACATCTCGCAAGATTAAACTAGATCGGTGTCTAAATGAGAAGCTGAAATGACCATCAACAAACAGGTGTTGTCCATTCTAGTTAAAGCTGGTTTTTTTTGATCCAGACAATAGCAATTTAATGAACTTTTTATTTTGTGGCAATTGTATCAATCTAAATAGCATGTTCGGTTAAGTAAGACTTTCAACATGTTAAACAAATGAAAGAAAAGCCTAGAACAGTCTACTGAAGATCATGATTTTGCGTGACTGCATCATTCAACAATATATTCGGCCGCGATGTTGCCTGCAAACTCACTGATGGATGCTTTCGGATAGCCCTGTACAAAGCTAAACCACCGATGAGGGCTATATACAAGGGTAATAGGCCTATCTATATGGGCGCAGCTAAAGCTTAATTAAAATTTTGCATTCGGCAAGGTAAGCGCAGGTATGATGTCTTAATCTACCTTGATTCGTTGTTACCTTATTACTGATTGTTCTGCTACTGAATTAACTATGCCTGCCGATCAAATACGACAACGTAAAACGATATCTTGAAGTAGACTTTAGACTACATATCTAGCTGTAGGTAGCTATGCAAGCTATAATGGCTTTCACACATGTATTAGATTTTATTTCCATTGAAATACAGGTAGACGCAGTTAGCTGTGTGACAGACTTTACTTTTCTGTTACAAAATAGACATTGCATGCTACAGAATACAAAATTCATACACATTGCACTTATCTCACAGATAGGAAACAGTCAAATGTGCCAAGTTTGAAACTGTTAAGGTTCAAAATATCGACACTAGTGGTGACAAAGTCAGACTTCATCAGTCTCCAAAGGATGTCAAATACATCCCCATATGTAGGTAAAATTATCGGAATGTCTCAATTGGACAAGACAGAAATCAGGGACATAATGGCTTCAATTAAGGAATCGAGCGGTTCCAATTAATAGTTTAACAAAAAGGAAATTAAGCGGCAAATCGTCAATGTGATTGGTTGAGTATGCTGGAAATATGTGAAAATGCTGGTTTCGCTTAAGTAATAACTTGTTCTCGATCAAAGTCCCCCGTTTCCAATTTGATGGGCATTAGTTTTTTAGGAGACTGACGTGCATAAGCAACTCGTATGCAGGTTGGCCTCTGGAGCTCATTCGATGGCTTTCTCAACCATAAGCGAAAATTTCTCTCATCAAAGTAGGCTTTTCTATCTATGCGCTCGGAGTAGCCAGTTTGCCATTCTTGTTCTGTTAGCTTTCACTCTTGCTGAATTTCGTTGCTCTGGCTCGTCACGCAACAATTCCTACGCTATCAGAGTCTGTCCAATACTTTAGCAGCCGAATGGTCGCAGATGTTCACCTTTTCCTGCCTGGAGGCGAAGTCGCAGCTCAGCATTTATTTGCGTCTAAGTGAACTCAGGATGCTCCGCAGTGATGGACACAAAGACGTTCCCTATCCAAACGAACATTCCTTGCCTCACCTTGCGGACGATCGACATTCCATGCTGACGGTGTGGGACTCCAGCAACTACATAATTTTCATGACGCTCATGTGTACCAACAATCCTTCGCTTTTGAAACCAAGAGATGCGATGTTTTGGGCATATTTGAAGAGTAGTCAATCGACAAACGGAACTTCATTGGTTTTATGCAGATATCTATCAATGAATTGCGAATATTATTCATGAGTTGAAATGTGTGACAGAAATTTTCTCTGGCGTCAATAATTAAACATTAGAAATGAGAAGCTGTATACTTGAAATGAGATTCATGACATCAGAAATTAGCCAATGAATATCTGAATTGAAGAACTATTCTTCATTTGAATACTTTTAACATTGAATTTAGCGATTCGATACATGAACTGGAAAATGTGTAGCTGATGGAGGTGCTACTCATTCAAAATTGTTCAAATTGAATAATCCTTAAGTACCGATTCATCATGAATACACGTCTACAACTATAAAATTGATATAAACCGTTTAAGCATTCGATTTTCGTCATTTATTTCTAGCGACGCAGACTTTCATAGCGTTCGGTATATTTCTGGAAAAATGTAGTACATATATATATTCTGGCACAGCTGGGTAAATGAACATGAAATATTGTCGGCAATATTTGATGACAATAATCCAAGATTTTTTAAATAATACAGTGAACTTCAAATAAACCTCATTCATTTCCTAATATTTCTATCTATCTGTAAAATATTACTATAGTACTACCTATCGATATTGCACGCTCTTATCTAGTCAGACTAAACAGTTTCTGGTCTACAGATATTTTTGAATAAAAAGGATTGTCAGATAGCTTGTATTTTTGAACTCAATCATAAATGAGATAATTGAGATGCATCAACTGTTGAGATTCAGATTTGTGAGTAACAATGTTTTCAATGACACTTCAGAGATAGAAGCAAAACATTTTTCTTGTTGCCATCTTATATAGCCTAGCCAGTCGAGATAACAGTACCAAACTCCCTCATGATGATGCGGATTTCACAATGACTGAGAAGTCATGTTTTGACTTCTTCAGTCTCTGAAATTGGCGAGCCAGTTTCATCTAGTAAAGGTATCATCAAATTACTGACGATGTTATGAGACAATCGGATGTCATTGACATTGCTAGGTTGATTATGGGCTCAAAAAGCTGAGATCACGTTTTTGTTTTTGAAAAAGATAGCGAAAGATCTTTACGAGTTTTAAAATCCATATTGATTGATCATTCTTGTTGAAAGCAGGGGTTCTTTTTAAAGTCATTCAAATCTTAAATGTCTATGAGCCTGCGAATCAGCACAAGTGCCAAACATGATTTGTTAAACGCTTTTTCATCTTAAACATGAATCTGTCATAGTTTTGGACAATGTCAGAAGAGGAGAAAAACAGCTTTACTGACTTATTGTGATCAATTGAGATAATGGCAAAATTCAGCAAGTTTCATAATGAGCATCCGTTTAGGTTGTCTACTACAATTGAACATTTTCGTAAAAAAGCGATCATTTTGATGATAATGCGATTCTATTCGGAAACCCCAATCCCTTGGACTCTTAAATCAGAAGAAAGCGGGTCAACATCGTTGATTCTTACTGAAATATCGACATTTACTTTTCGCAGCGACTTTTGAATCACCTTGTACTATTGTAATCGTTGTTGCTTTATTATTGTAGTGTTATTGAGTTTGTAGTTGATTGTGTACATTCAATATTAGGCTGGTTTCAATTAGGTTGTGGTGTTTTGCTTATTGAGATTGCAGTGTTCTTGTAACTTAAGTTCGATTTCAATGTTAGCTAACTGAGTAGTATAAGGACTCGTATGTAGCCGGCTAAATGATGGTATTGGGTCAATGATCATTTACAAAAGAGTCAAAAATGATCCAAGAAAAGCCAAAATCACAAAAGAGCCAAAAAAGCCAAAAAAGCCACAGAAATCAGCCGATTACCCAAAAAAGCCAAACTCAAGATCAGCACACCAGTCTACATCCACACTATCAGCTTCATTACCATAGCTATCGATGCCACTCCTCCACAGCAATTCAAACAAAGTGAGATTTGGGAAAATTGTATGAATTTCCAAATTTATTTATTTACTCGACCTTGTTAATTTTCGTGTCTTCGTTTTGTCCGTCCGATTTGGCGACAGGAACAAGGAATAATGTCTGTAAAACTACTTGCTGCAGGATGTGAATGGCCATCAATTCTACTGTCTATGCATATAATATGAAATTTTATGAAGTCAACAGTTTGGAGATTTTGGATTTTCTACTTTCATATTTCGGAGGGAGAACCCATGTGAGAAAACCGAAGTAGGAGTAGGTTTCTTATCGTGTTCAAATACGTTCTTTATTTTTCATGTCATGATTGATGGACGTTATAAAAAGCATGTATGTCTCACAGATTCGGATTATTTCAGATGCTCTGCTAAATACTGATATAAATGCTTATTCTTAGTCTACAGAGTTTGCAGGAAAAGTATGGATTGATGCTTTACTGCTGAGCCTAATGTGGTGAGAAGAGAAAGCTTAGCTTTCATGTCATTAGTGGAAAAGCAATTCTACGATAGCCAGAAAATGATGTGAAATCAGTAGCAAATGCGTTGTGAATGCTAAGTAATAGGCTAACTGCTGTGCTGGCCCAGTAAGCGAATAAGTTAATAAAGAATCAGGTTGCCCACTCTAGTTCGTCACTGGCGATCATAAATTATCCGAAGTAAAATCTACAAAAAGAGGTCCATTAGAAAGCATTTTTCTTACTATAAACATTCTATATAGCAGAGGTTCCCAAACTCCGAACCACGGTCCGGATCCGGACCACGGCATTATCTTTACAGACTACAATGATCCCGAGATATACACGCTACTCCTTGTAGTTTATTTCGTTGTTAATCAGGCTTAATCTGTCCTTTTGAGTCATGACCAATTTGAACTAGACTTGTGAAGTACGAGTATATTTCTGTGGAAGCAAAGACAGTGTGTCGCATCCTTACTTTCATGATGAATTTTTTTTGAAGAATATTTCATAGCTTCTCTTATTTCAGTGCTTTTCCAAGTCATAATGTTGAAACTGTGGTATGTGATTTTCAAATCGAAATGCAAATACCGCGACTTATGTGACGTCCGGTAAAAGATCGATATTCTGTAATAATCGCTTTAAAAATTCATTAGATATCAATGCGCTTGTCATGCATAATGCTCTTTCTCTCTCTCGACTGCCTGAACAGTTTTATTTGTTGATCAATATCAATGAAAGTAAATTTTTGGCATACTGCACAAACATACGCTAATTTTATTTCTAGTATATGATAAAATGTATGAATAAGTAATGCACACTTATGTGTAATTATAAGACTATCGTGTCTGTTGTATTCTTGATAGTCAAAGTCTAATATTATAATGAAAAGGAAGTTTCAAATATAACAGTATTGCAATTTGCAACAATGAAATACGTTAATCTTCATTGTTACTTCCTTGTTACTTACATCTTCATACAGCTTAACTACCTAAAAACAGATGTCAGCGATCCCAGAATCCTGGTTAACTGATCACGGGATTAAAAACCTTATTGATCAATCAATTTGATTATTCAGCGTGTGAGGCGACTGTGGTTTTGACTTTTTCTTCTCAATAACTGCGAAATCTTTTTGATCCATTTATCGGACAAGGCTCATAGCAGCGGCAGCCGGCATCTAACAAGACTATGTGAATAATGCTATCGTTTGTCAACAGGTGCTGTTGAGTCTGTCGATAATCCCTCGTCTGGGGCCAATGATCATTGCTATTATTTTGCTAAGGGTAACACTAGACATGGACTCCTAGATATATACAACACCTGGACTGAAAGGTAGCATAAAACTGCTGACAGCAATGTACGATACAAGGCTGACGTCGATAGAGCATCACACTTCTGGTAGAGACGCATAAAATGCCAAATAAGTGCTCCGCGTATGGTTGTCGCAGTGGCTACGATTCTCAAAGAAGAGACGAATACATCACTTTCCATCAATACCCAATATATGACAAAGAAAGACTAAATAAATGGATCTCTCGGAACCCAATTAAAAATTTTAAAGTGACTAAACATTCAAGAATGTGCTCGTTGCATTTCGTGGATTCCGATTTCATCGAGGAACGACACGATTCGAACAAACGGCGATCGAAAAGTTTGCACCAGAAGTTAAAAAGAAGGAAACTAAAAACAACTGCGATCCCTAGTGTCTTCCCTAATGCTCCTGCATATCTTTCCTCAAAATCCACGACCGCGAGAATGACATCCGCTACCTTAGCGCGAAGGCTTGAACGCTCTGCTGCTATTCTTGAGAGTAAATCGAAGGACTTTTTATCAAGTGATGAAGTAACTGATTTAGATGACATCGAAATGAGACTTTCTTACGATAATTGTGTACCTTCTGGATTTCTGTCAAAAGCTATTGATAATTCGATCTACCTATTTTACATTGAAACAGATAACGACATTCCACAGTTAAAGGCCACTTTGATCATTCAGTGCGATTTGAGTGTTTCTATCCTCATCGATAACAAGCTGATATCAAAGTCTAACTATTGTGACATTACAGCCAATTCTAAGATTTCTTCGTTTTCACAAGTGTTAAACTTGATGGCAAGGACAAAATTTCTTGCAGACTCGAAGGAAACTGACATTGCCATAAATTATGCTGAAGAGATTATAGATTTCCTTCAAAGATGGAGGAGTGATGCGGCTTCTGATGAAATGGGACAAAGCTTGACTTTTTTACAGAGCAAATTCAACTGTTGATTCGAAATAAATTTGCACAATCATATTCTCCTGAACTGATAATAATGGCGTACCAAATTCATGCCGCAAGCGCAGCGGCTTATAATTTTCTGTATCATCAACAGCTATTGTGTCTTCCATTTGTGTGCACCCTCAGAAAGCTTACGAGAAAATTTTCGACTGACAGCGGGCTAGAAATCGAGAATTACCTCAAACTTCGTACTGCTAAGCTTAATGGCTTCGACTGCAATGTTTTACTAATGATTGATGAAGTCTATTTGTCCAAGCGGATAGAGTACAGCGGCAATCAGGTACATGGATTGACTGATGAAGGTGCTGCTGCAACTACCATTCTATGCTTCATGGTGAAATCAATCAAAGGAAAGTATCGTGATGTCATTTCTCTGTTTCCGATTCACAAATTGATAGCAGAAAAACTCAAGCAATGCTTTGAGGAAACCATGATGACACTTAGAAAGGTCTTCTTGAATGTCGTTGGTGTATCAGTAGATAATGCGTCCGTGAATCGAACATTTTACGTTGACATTTGTGGAGGCAGTCACATTGTGCAGACTCACATAATGGATTCGGTGACTGGTCAACCAATATATCTCTTCTTTGATCCTGTTCATGGCATCAAAAATATTTACAACAATTTTCAGAAAAGGAAAACTTTCTCATGTCCTCTTATGACCCGCTATTTCCCAAATGGATGTTCTCCAAAATTCGATGATGTTTCACGGCTTTATGAACACGAATCATGCATGGTACTTAAGAAAGCGCATCGATTGACATCGACTGTGTTAGAGCCGAAAAGCATCGAAAAGACTTCCGTGAAATTGGCGTTGAGTGTATTTTCAGAGTCAACAAGGGATGCCATGTTTTATTATTCCAATAATGAGAATAGACCATGGAACGAAACAGCCAATTTCATTGCTCTAATTATTAAGTTGTGGAAGATATTGAATGTTAAATCTCCTGTCAAAGGTAAGCACAAGCGCGACACAGCAGCTGATCCAGTTCGCCATGCTAATGATTGGAAATTACAGTTTCTTGAGGAATTTGTAGATTTTCTTCAAGTAAGTCGATTTTCATTACCAATAATTATTAAAGAATGAATTGAGAATAGGCGATTCACAAAAATAATTGTCACACTGTTAGTTAAAGAAAATTATGCATGCACATATGAATGATGCAGTCTAAAATTAAATTAGCCTGTAGCGGAATTTGAAGAATTTACTGTACTGTAGTTTGTCGTAGGTTAAAAAGTAATATATAATATTTCACTCAATTCTATCAATAACTCAGTACCCTAAATTGAAATCCCATTTTCAGAGATGGGAAGACTCAAAGCGTCCTGGTTTATCTAAGGAGACCTTTCTTGCTCTTCGACACACTTGTCTGGCTCTATCTGAATTCTGTCGTCACGTCTTAACTCATTTGGAGTTCGATTACATACTTTTAGGAAAACTACAATCGGACAACATTGAATCTCGATTTTTGGTCATTATCGTCAGCTATCAGGTGCCAATTACTTTATATCAGTTCGAGACGTCGTTAACAGCGAGCGGAAAATGCGTGCTCTGTCTCTCCTGAAATTTGCTGGTCTTACTATTCACGATATAGATGTTGCTATCGATAATCAAGGTGAGGTAGACATTGAAATCATGAAATTGGCTTCTGAAATCAGTGAAGCTCTTCATTTGGACTACATTCCGACAGAGAGTGAAGAGAATATTGTTCTATATGTTTGCGGAGCTATCTGTCGCAGCACCCTGAGGACAACTAAATGTCTTTCTTGCAGGGATATTCTCTGTAGTGATATTAAATTAAGTGCCATTATCAAAATTGACGACATTCCAGAAAGTGCTTCAAATTTTCAAAATATCATAAATCGTGGTGGACTTCTGCAGCCCACTGATTTCGC
Source organism: Prostheceraeus crozeri (assembly GCA_907163375.1). Taxonomy (NCBI): domain Eukaryota; kingdom Metazoa; phylum Platyhelminthes; order Polycladida; family Euryleptidae; genus Prostheceraeus; species Prostheceraeus crozeri. The sequence continues at coordinate 10,797 of CAJQUW010008471.1, read as the reverse complement.
CTATACGTTATGCCTGATTTCATTCAGGGTCTTCGAAGAAATTAGACGGAACACAAAAATGATTGAAGCACTTCTGAAATGCTGCGAACAAAGACAACTGTTTGTCTTTGTCGAACGAGTGATCGACGAGACGACGTACACGAATTTAGTTATCGGACAGGACTTGTGCACACATGGACACAATTTATTCATGTACGTGATTCATCGCTTCTTCAATACCTTGATGAAGGGTTTGACAAGAAATTTGTCTATTTGTACATCAAATGTAAAGCACAAAGCGATTGCTTCAAAGATGAAGATAGCCAAGTTAAGCAGTCATTGAGCTGTTTGATTACAATTTCCGATTTTATGGGTAATTGAATAGTTTTCCAATACTAGCGTGAATTTGAGAAAATGTTAATTAATTATCAAAAGCGATGACAAGTAAATATATAAACATATAAACAGGGGGCCTACATGTGCAATTGATAACTAGGATATACACTGTAGTCTGTCACCTCCTAAAGTGGAAGAAATCTACATCCTAAAGCGCCACACACTAAAATTTCAGAAGGCTATTTTGAATTAGTAGGCTAGCATACTGAAGGGAACAATAACCCTTAGACGTAAGCAGCTGCATAGAGGAAAGCGTGAGTCACTGCTTGCCAGACAGCAGGAACGCTGTCGCATAACAATAGCTGCCATTGAGGACATTATAAGTTTACGTTGCAGTATGTACGTAAATCATTCTCCGCTTCATCTCTCCGAGGTTATGTAGCTGACCTTGACTTCGAGTGGCAAATTGACTTTCCGTTAGTGATATTGCAATTCAATTGTTTATTGAAATTATCTGTTGAAATTGCGAAGTAGCAAATTGCAAATATATGGATATCATGATGTCATACCAGGAGTCTATATCTTTCCCATCAACGTCGATCGAAATACTGGATAAATGGAAAAGAAATATAGTAAAACTTGAAACCAAATGGCCAAAAATCTGCATTCTACGTTTTCTCGTGACAGTCAATCGTGACAGATATACTAGTCAATCTGGTTCATCAACTAACGGCAACTCTGAAAAATGAGGTGAGTTTCCTGTTGCTTTGATAGCCTTTTCGAAAGAGTTGTAATACATGCATGCTATATAGCACTAATGTAAATCAAATCTAAGACTTCTGTAGTTAAAATGCCACTTTTCATAACAGGACTAAACTAATTTTTTGCGGATAATACAAATAATAAATTGGAAAAGCTGTAAATTTTCGAGGTAGGCATACATTGTATTTGTCAATTTCATGCATCCATTCGCGTTATCTGTGCTCGGTAGAGCCTCTGAGAAACAAATGCGTACTCATAGAAACTGCTAAAAGTACTCACTGTTATTTAAGTGGTGTGTCCAATAAGGCTTCCAAACTAGGGTAGAAAAATATACGCATGTGACGGGTTAATTGAATTGGTATATCAAGTTTAGGATTCAATGCAAAGTTCTAAATTCTTCGATGTACACATGTATTATTTATGTGTGGTCAATGATTCGTTTATTTCAATGAAATTTAGTAGAAATACAACAATCAATTCTGTATCTAGTTTATTGGAGGCATAGATTAGTTGAATGTAACCTGCTAATGTGCTAATGTAAGCATTTATCACCAACTTTCATGATAATCTATAGTCAGATAATTGTATAGACATTGAAAAAATGCAATAGACGACACTGAAGGACATTTGTTTTCATTATGTAGTAGAATAATTGTCTTCAGTCTTTCCTGATTCGGACATTTAAGAAGAAAATATTTTTGTAAACTTACGCTTAAAATTTCGCATTCAATCTTTCAAACGTTTTTATCTAATCTGTTAAAATTCTGCTGCCACATAGTTGGGAATTCGCTTAATAAATATTCATCAAAATATATGAAATTCCGGATGTTGAACTAGAGCTAACAGAGTATTGAAAAATTAAATCTTCTATACTGCTATATAGAATCTTCTGCCAATAATTATCCTTCTTGTCAGTATTCAAATAACTGCGGTTTTTTGCTCACACTATTGGATGCACCGTATTTTTAATGTGCGGCGTTGAATGCTCGACTTCCTATAAATATTCAGTCCATCCTGTTGGCTACTTTAAAAGTAAATCCATTTTAGAGATGAAGGTCTCTCTCATAATCTATTCATATTAGTCATTATTATTCAGTTCACAACGTAGCAAAATATAGACTCCAGCACAAAAAGGAAAGACTAAACAGTCATCATCGCAAAAAAAGAAAGATTAATTAACTTATATAGAATATTTCTATTGTAACGTTGAACAGTTTCAGACGCTTTCACAATAGCCATTAAATCACCGTAGAAAAGGAGATATTCCATTTTTTCATTTTTATTAAATTTCTAACGACGATCTTGGGCCATATAAGCCATGCCAGTTACTATTTCTGAATAGCTCATGTATGTTTGGTGGAGACCTGTGACGCTCATATTGTTTTCATCTGATTAATAAGTACGGCTACTTGTTGTCGACACATAGCAGTTTACAAGACAGTGTATGCTGTCTGAAGTGGGGAATCAATAAGAAACATGTGCAGCATTGCATTAGAACTTTCAAACGAAAATTACTACTTGTAAATATGGATTATTAGCATAATATTTGCTATTTATTGGAGATCTCAAACTCGTAAATTTCCATAATATGTACATGTAGAACATCAAATAACTGAGAAAGGAGCCAATTTTCTGCTACAAGAGGTTTCAATCATTTTATCAAAGTACATATGCATGTATTCAATTTAATATTGATAAATTATATTATGTAGGCGTATATCAATATAAATAGCGCAATAAAAATAATAAAATAACACGATATGCTCTGTGTATACATGTTTATAAGAAATGCTATTTTTTTCAATTATCTGTCAAATCAAAAGCTTCGAATTTTTGAAGAAATCATAATTTGTTCAGCCTGTTTCATGCAACATATAGATCTGACGTTCTTGTCTCTTGAAATTAATTATTTCTTTTCTTTCACTCCATAGTTCGTGACTAAAATTCCTTTTTCTTTTCAGCAATCATTTCGACTGGAATATCAGTGAATACAAATATGTGGTGTACAAAAATTAGATATGTGCTCTGACGGATGGAGCATCTACCATCACGGAACATGCAGTCGTGTTTACGCCGCATAATGTCCAACGCAATCGACAGTATTTGGCCACCGCAGAAACTGCTGGAAGAACTTCTTCATGTGCGTCACATCTTCACCAAGATCAGTGCAAAAATTTGTAATAAATTACTTTGAATTATTTAGTTTCTATCTTTCTATAATAATTCCTTGATGTTTTCCATGATGTTCTAGAGCTGCAATTTCTGTCAGTTTAGATCGTAATTTAATTGAACAAAAAGATGCTCTATTGGTTACTTTATCTTTATTGCAACTGTTGATCTACGATTTCACACATGCTGTCCCGACACTGATTATATTATATACAGTAGCATTTCTATTTTTGTCATCGAAAATTGCGTGGTCAGGCCAAAATTTTCATTGTACATGTATACATGAGATTTCGCTGTATCTGTTGCATCAATAGACCTGTGATTGCATTAATTTTATGGTACCGGCTGTCAATTTTTTAAATTTCAAGTGAATTTCAGCAAAGTTTGCTTTATGTATTCGAATTGTACAACACTAATGTCATGTTCTCTTGCATAACAGTACCACAGGGATTAAAGGATTCGCATTTCCTTACAGGGCTGTTTGTAAAGAAAGAGATAAATATTGAATGAATATAATGAGAGCTTTGTCTGCAATAAATCTCAATGCGTAACCCGTCTATTGCTGAATAAAGATAGTAGTATGCATTGTTATAAGAGAAAGTAGAATATGGCATTGAAAAATGTTTTAGGAGGTGAGAGGCTAGCATTCTAAAAGGCGCATGCTTTAGGATTTTTTTATTAGTTACGAATAGTGTCTTGCTTTAAGAGGTGATTCAGCTTGCTTTAGGAGGTGCTGGTTTACAGTGTATAGCAAAAAAGGAATTCATTTCACAAACTTTAATAGATGAATATCGATGATTATATCCTTCTTAATTGTACGTGTATGTCTAATTGCTCTGGCATTATCTTTCAACTTGCTTTGTTCTTCCCTACTCATTATCGTACTCAGTAAGTATTGAATGCTGAAAAAAGGCTATATGCTTGATTTGACACATAATCAGTTTTTATGCCTTGAGACGGGTGTCTTTCATTACCTCGAGTCGAATTACTGTATATGCAGTGATATCAGCCTTGTATCGTACACTTGGTCAATCAACCTTTCAGTCCAGGTGTTATATATCTAGGAGTCCATGCACTAGACAAGCTGTAGCAACCATAGAGATCAGATATCTATGCTCTTTGGTAGCAATTTCGGTATTTCATTAATTAAAGGACAGCGTCAACAATTTTGACGCCAGTTATTCTGGTGCAAGGGTGACTGACGTGCCGCTTTCCACACAGCTGCATTCACCAGCCTCTCTTAAAGCCCGACATTCGAATCATAGAAATCTGGCAACTTGACGCCCAGCATAGAAATTGACAACAATAAAACCTCTAGAATGGAAATTAAGCTTCATGCAATGCACAATAGTGGCACATAAATCGCACGCATTTTTACTTAGATGCACCTGCCAACGTCTGTATCATTGGGTTAGAATTAGTCACATGAGTAAATCGAAGCTTTTAATTGGTGATTCATGCCCCAACTTAGTGCCCTCGGAAGTACCGCGACCTTGAGTCAATTTCCATTCTAGCGAACTTCAGATAAACAGTTTATTTATATGACGCCCAGTGATAATAGTATGTTCAAGCGCGCGTTCAGTGTTTGTTAACAATTCGATTGTGGGTGTCGGAGATCAAAGCAGTTTCCTTCATTCCCGCCTGTTGACAGTGAAACTAATGAATTATCATTCCGAGTCATGAACATCGAATTTAATATATTTTTATTATGATTAATTGATGTATAATTTTGTGCATGAAATGGGGCTCATTTTAATCAGCATCATCTTCTGGTTCTCGCTATGATATAAGAATTTAGAATGGACTAAATTTGTAAGTTGGTTCTATAAAACTCTAAGTGAATGAAAAAATATTAGGTACTTCTATTCCTCCCCTCACATTTTCCAAATTCATCAAATTTCGCCAAACTTCGTCACAATGGATTTAAAACAGACTTATGTCACTGAGTACCAGTGATAGTGCAACACCGAGAAGTTTTGGTTAATGATTTTTTACTATAGAGCCAAAATGTATAACATCACTACAAAAAGAACACATCGAGCCAAAACTTCCACAAACCTTTGCGGAAAACGCAATAGAGCCAAACTTAAGCTCTACAATACCTCACTCACCTTCAAGTAAAGTTCCATCAAAATCCATCCAATACTCTGTCCTACACAGCCTTCACAAGTTTGAAAATATGGCCTATTCAGCGACATTTCAAATCTTCAAACACACATCGAGCCAAAACTTCTGCGCATCTTTGCGGAAAACGCAATAGAGCCAAACTTAAGCTCTACACTACCTCACTCACCTTCAAGTAAAGTTCCATCAAAATCCATCCAATACTCTGTCCTACACAGCCTTCACAAGTTTGAAAATATGGCATATTCAGCGACATTTCAAATCTTCAAACACACATCGAGCCACAACTTCTGCGCATTTTTGTGGATGTCTCACATCCATACTTTAGTAATGGTCAAAAGACCGTTCCAGGACACCATAAAATTCAAAAAATAGTATCTTTAAAAACGACATAAATTCATGAATTTGAACCCTTTTTCAGGTTTTTAAGACCTAAATACATGAATTTAGTCCATTCAAAAAGTACCATTTTTTGAAAAAATGGTATTTTTAAAAACGACATAAATTCATGAATTTGAACCCTTTTTCAGGTTTTTAAGACCTAAATTCATAAATTTGGGTGTTTTTAAAAATACCCAATTTTTCAAATTTTTCAAAATCTCAAATTTGTGATTATGACATTTTTCATTGCTCAAATCATGACCGTTCAAGGACACCGAAAAATCATAAAAGTTAAGAAACTCAAAATTTGAGAATTACAATTTTCACCCCCCTTAAAATCATGACCGTTCAAGGACACCGAAAATCATAAAAGTTAAGAATCTCAAATTTGAGATTAAGATCATTTTTCACCTTTAAAATCATGACCGTTCAAGGACACCGAAAATCATAAAAGTTAGTATTTTTAAAAACGTCTTTTAAATCCATTTTCAGGTTTTTAAAATATGAGATAACTAAAATTATGTGTCTAAAAATATTTCTTTAACAGGTAGCGGTTAATGCAAAATGAAAACACATTTCCATCTTTAGAAAATATTTTATTCACATATATGTGCAAGTAGTTTAGATTACAAAGTAAATATATGAAAACTAGAAAAATGTTACATTCATAAACTGGGAATGGCATTCCCATTTTTCTATTGTTACATAAAATGATTGACAATACACGACACTACGTCAAATAATATGCTAGAAGTCACACAGTATAAGAAAAAATAAATAATGTTACATTTATAAGCTGCGAATGCTCATTCGCATTCTCTTATTCCGTCTCACAAAATAAAATGTTAATGCATGCTACTCACATAATATAGCAAAGTCTTGCAATATAAGAAAAAACAACCACTGTTTCATTTATAAAATGCGAATGGCATTCCCATTTTTCTATTCTGTTACATAAAATGATTGACAATACATACTACTCATTTTGTGTTTGGCGCTCCTGGATATGTTGTGTCTCTAATTGCTGCGTTAGTCCAGTTGACATATCAGATGTTTGATTGGATTCTAGGGAAGAAAATATCCCTGAGCTAATTTGAAGCAACTGTTCCTCTTTTTCAAATTCAAAATAATCTTCAAAATACTTAAAGTTTTTGAAAACAAAGAATATACTTAAAGTACATGTTTGAGTTTTGTGTTAGCTTGAGAAAGGCGATATAATTTTATCAAAAACGTTACATACCTTCTTGAGAATTTAATGTTATATTCACTCTCCAACTTTAGTGAGTAAAGGCTACCATTGACAAATGTTCCATTGATTTTAATTTAGATATCACAAATCCTTGGCAATAGCAATTGATAAGGAAGAATTATTGTGTACTTTTTCTTGATAAATTAGAGAATGTAGGGTTGTAACACAGTTTTGGATAGTGCATGTCGCCTGTGCACTCACGTCGAGCTGTCGTTGGATTAGTTGTCCTGATGAAAATGAGTTTCTTATTTCAGAAAAAATCTCATTTTTCTTGTCTTCTTTTTCTGGTTTTATCTTCTTTTGAAAATAGAATTCATGATTTACAATAAGAGTTTTGAAAAAATCTTTCTTCTCATCTTTGATGAGTGGAAGTACTTGATCACAAAATTTGAGGAATTCGCGATGAATAGACGCACTCATTTTTTGACACAGCTTCGATGTTTAGGTCTCGGATAAATTGTAAACAGTCCACAGTCTCGTAGAACGCTCACAGAATGAATGCACGCAGTAAGACTAAAATTGTAATACGTGGAATAATGGCAGCAGCTGTTTCTGAGAGAGAGAGAATCTTTATGACCTTTGCCCCAGCGAAGCGACTAAAGCATACCCGCATATGGCGCTATTGTCTGCCACAAGCCGCAGCTGCTACCACTTCAATGTTCAACCTCAAAGCAAGTCAAGAGAAACAAACCAAGATTAGCGACTTCTTCTGCAGAAACTAATTACAATGTGCATTAAGATGCATGTCTTCCCAAAAAGGATATTTTTCGTGGAATGAAGAGTAGTTTTTTTATCCTCATAACATGTACGATTGCATCGGTATTGGGCAGTAGAAGTATACTGGAGTATACAAAAAATTCAATTGCTTATCTACGATTCATACTGGCAAACAATTCCTCTGATAAAAATTTATGAAATAGATTTTCTTCATTAAAAGTTATCTCCCAGAGCTTTTGGTCTGACTGAGTTCTTAGAAATATACGGCAAACAAACAACTACTAATTTCGATTTAAATAGAATTTTAGAAGATTGTATTCAAAATATTTATTCAAAATATTTCTTTAAAAATGGATGAAACAAAAGTGGAAGAAAGCTCAACGGGGACGAAAATGGAAGAAACCTTAAGAATATATCCTTCGTTATCACAATTAAAAACAAGTGAAATAGACATTGAAAAAATGAACATTGAAAAACACAAAGATAGAGTACGTTATATGAAAGATAAGGAATCTCAATTATTACTTAGACTAGAACATTATAATAAATTAAGAAAAAGATGGTCTAATGTTAAGAATGTAACACAAGGAATTGGCATATTCTTAACAATAAGTTTAGGTGCTTTAACAATTGTTATATCTTCAGGTGTTTTATTAATTCCAGTAGTTGCTACAGCTTTAACAGGTACGGGTGTTTTTGCAACTTCACTTGTTACAATGTTAGATAAATCTTGAATAACTAAGAAACGAAAATCATTAAAAACTAAGCATTTACATATTAAAGAAGTCTATGACAAATTGCATTACTACTTTCAAAGAGTATGTGATGATAATGTCATTACGTTAGATGAGATTGAAAAATTTGATCAAATAGCTAATGAAGTAAATCAAATATCATTTCAATTACAGTCAGAAAAAGTTGATGATAGGAATAAACAAGATGGCAAAATTTCTAGTGATGGTAAAATTTCTAATGAAGAAAATGATAAAATTTTTTTAGAAGAGCTAAAAACTTTAAGCGAAAATTTAAGCAAAACTTTATTAAACAAAACTTTATTAAACAAAACTTAAAACGAGAAAACTTTAAACGAAAAGATGTCAGACAACAAAGCAATAAAAAAATAATTTGTTCAGTAAAATGTTTTTGTTGTATTCCAATGTTACCACAAAATTCAAATATTATATTTTAAAAATGGATAAAATTAGAGCTGATAATTTTAAAAGAATAAAACAATTAGAAGAGTTAATAAAACAAAGAAATATTATGAAAGAAAATCATCTTCAACATAGAATGATAAAAGCTGGTATTCAATCTGATATGTTTGAAAAAATGCAGCAAACCGAGCAAGTAAAAACTGATTTTGAGAAAACTATGAAACCATTTAAAACTCTTGAAAAAGAACTTACAAATAATGATAAACAAATTGATATAACAGATCCAGAGCACAAAACTATATTAGATGACTATGGCTTACTAGAATCAAACATTAATAAGAAATTACCAAAATCTATGCAATTCGAACATTCTATTTCATTTATAGATGGAAAAACAATGCCTAGATTTTATGTCGGACAAAAAGAAATATTTCCACAACCTTTTCGAGGTTTAATTTTTTCACCAGATAAATCTCCTTTTAGTTTAGATAGAAATTTTGTTGATCTTTTAAGAGGAGAAGATTTAAATAATTATGCTGTAGAAGATCTCATAAAATATAAAGCTATGTTAGATAAAGTTAAAGTAGGAAAAACTCTTAAACGTTATAGAGAATTAGAAAATTTATTATGACAATTGTTCATATCTTCAGTTATTGTGTTTTAGCTAATGTCCACGTAGTTGCATACGGACTTTAACAGGTACGCGGTAGTTTTTGCAAACTTCGCACTTGTTAGCAAAATGTGAGTATAATATCTTATCTGTAATAACTCAAGCAAACGAAAAATCCATTATAAACAACTAAAAGCAAATTACATACTATAAAAGACAGACTCATGACACATAAACTAGCATTCACTATCTTTCAAAGAGTACTGTGATGCATGACCTGGTATATGTACGTTAGAATGAGAGATATGAAAAATGTGATCAAGTAGCAAAGTATGAAGTACAATCAAACAACTACATTTCAATCACGAGTCGACTAGAAAAGTTGATGATTTAGAGAGATAACACAGCAGTCTTATTCTATGTGATGGCAAAATACTTAGTGATGGTAGAAAATTCTATATGAAGAAAATAGGATATAGATTTTTTTTAGAAGAGCTATACAACTCTTTTAAAGCGAAAAATTCGTAGCGCAAAACTTTATTAAGCAAAACTCTAATGAAACAAAACTTTTAAGTAAACACAACTTTCGATTAAGAGAATACGTTTGCTTAAACGGAACAGCTATGTCGGACAACGCAACAGCAATAAACAAAAATAAATTGTCCTCAAGTAAGATGCTTTCGATGTTTGTATTTGCCAATGTTCTCTACACAAATTCAATATATTATAGTTTTAGAAAATGGAATAAAATTAAAGCTGATCACATCTTTTAAAAGAACTAAAACAATTAGAAGAGTTAATAAAACAAAGAAATATTATGAAAGAAAATTATCTTCAACATAGAATGTTAAAAGTGGTAGTCAATCTTGATATGTATGTAAAATGCAGCAAAACCCGCAGCAGTAAAAATCTGATTATGAATAAACTGTCGCAACCTATTTTCAAACCTCCTGCCAATAGAACTTAATGCCATAAACAAATTGATATAATCAGATCAAGAGCACAATACTATATTAGATGACCTATGGATTATAGAATCAAACATTAATAAGAAATTACCAATAATCTATCGCCCTCTAATCCTCTGAAGCATTTCTATTTCAATTTATAGATGGAAAAACAATACCTATGATTTTATCAGCTGGACAATATGAAATATTTCCAAAAACCTTTCGAGCGTTTAATTTTTTCACAGTATAAATCTCGCTTTTCAATCTTAGATAGAATTTTGTTTCTTTTAAGAGGAGCAGATTTAAATAATTATGCTGTAGAAGGATCTCATAAAATATAAAGCTATGTTAGATAGAGTTGGTGCA